>OZ034969.1:69130661-69203161 GCA_964030785.1 Siderastrea siderea
ACCCGTATTAGATTACGGTGATGTCGAACTTTTTTGAAAAATCACAAAGCTGATCTAACAGCTACAGCTGAAAATAGATAACGCATAAAGCGGTGCTCAATGTAAAATGTGTCATGATATAGGAATGATACTCAGATTGGTAACAGAATGCTACTTTTAAATTATGTAGCGGTTGACGTACTTGTGGGCACTTGTACCGTTCCTGTTATTCCTGAAGGCAAACACTACATTTATCTTTTATCCATTGTTCACTTATTGGTTTAGAAGTAACTCTTGATAGACAAGTCGTTATGGTTACGTACAGTTGTTGTCTTTGTACATGCTTCAAAAGACTATGTTTCGCTTAAAGCGGGTGTGATATTATGTCTTTCTGTTAGGTGCACTAATTTCGACTTGATTGCACGAGTGATGATGTTAAGGAGATAAACGCGTTTTCGAACAAGTTTGTACAATGGCCTACAAAAGAACTTGTTATAAACATCGTGCAACACTTCATTGTTTTCCAGATTATATAGACTCATTGGTTGGACCGCATTGTCGTCATTGTTTGTTTAATAAAGCTTTTCACTGAAACATGTTGCTTGGCTTATTTTTTGGGGGGTACTATTTTGCTAGTCAGCAAATAAAGAAGCCACATGCGTCTTACACCTTAATCAAGGCCATTGAAGGTGTAACTAGAGGGCACCATTAAAAAAGCATGTAATAAGTGATGAACTAACACCTTCCAGAAGGATAGCAGCAGAACAATGTCCAGTGTCCTGTGCACAACTTGTGAATTGGAATAGAATATTTGACCGCTCTCGTTTTGTGGGTCTGAAAATTGTATACCTGGGAACATCAACCTATTTAAAGGAATAATGAATATTGATCTCAAAATAGGCAAGGAATAATGAATACTTGTGAAAAATGGGCGGGGAACAATGAATATTTAAAGTGAAAATATTCCGCTTCAACCCCCGATTAAAACCGCTTAAAAGAGTGATGTTTTCTGAAAGGATCCCAAGCCCGCGATTAGATGTTTGCTTGAGGTTATTTTAACTTTCTTTCTCGCGGATGTCGTATACAGTGTCTCCCGGGAGTGTCTAAAGGATCCAAGTTATTCTGAGACTGTTGCAGTCTCCTTTGATCAAGTGGAAGCTACGGCTTCTTGCACTGTCGTTTTAACTCTTCTCTCATGGTTGTGGTTCTAGAAATAGAATTGCTTGGAGTTAAAACATTGCACCTCCATTGTCCTGTGGCGTTACTAGCATCCAACAGATACAACTCCAGCAGTTTAATTGCGCTTAGCAATTCTGAAAGAGGTTATTGTTTCATCTTCCTGTGACGGTCGGTTTGTAAACCGTAAGCTATTTTCTAAACCTCCATTTGTTAAATCTGCAGCAGTTAAAATCCTGGTTCGAAAAACTCAAGGATGCTTCTCGTGAATAAGTTGTGTTATTTCTCAAGCAAGACTCGAGTTTCCGTTCTTCAGTGAACCTCATCAGTTGCTCCTATGGTAAAGTCTCATGGAATGATTTAGAATCATTCTGTTGAAAAACGTATGACTTTCGTGGAGTATTTCCTCGGCCAGTGCGTTCTAGCGAAAAGCAAAAGCAATACAAGTTACAAGTTAGTTTTTGATACAGTCGGTTTTTATACGGACATGTGAATTTCTCCCCGGGGGGGGGGGGACTCCCATATGAAAGTGACGGGCATGCTCGTCGTCTCGCTTAGGGGTGTAAATTGCAGATTTTGGTCTCACTTAGGGTGTTCAGGACAGAAAGCCAATATTTTTACCCCCACAGGTATCGCTTAGGGTAGATTATGAACCAAAACCAAAGATTTAAGACAATGCTTCTAAAATCAGGAGCTCCTGTCTAAAATCTAATAACAGAATACAGCATTCGATGTAAACATTTTAAGCACAATTTAAATCACCATAGCTCTTATTTGGTTGTCTTAGTATGGTCTCCTTTAGGGGTCAAATAAAGCCTGAGCCACGCCCAGATTGGTCTCCTTTAGGGTTTAATTATAATTTTCCGACGAGCATCCCCGTCCCTTTCATGTGGGAGTCTCCCCCCCCCCCCCGGGAATTTCTCACCTTCAGGAACGTTTTCCTCGCGCTCTAAATCATCTCCAGAAAATGAAACTAAACTTTCTTTGTTTCGCTTTGATCCCGCGGTTGAATCTTCAACCAACTTTCTCTTCCTTGATGCCGATTGAGCCATGTAAAAATTGAAAAAAGAATAAACAACGCTATTCTCATTTCACATTCATCAAGAGATCCCCGACTATTCCCGCCATGTTTTCTTCCTCCACGAAATTTCCACGCAACGCGCGAGGTAACATTATCCGCGGGAATTCGATACCTTCTAAAAATAACTTGAGAGGGATTAGGATGGGGACAGGGCCTATATGAGGGATTAACTCTCTTGCCCCTTTATCCTCTAATGCCCGGTACACTATAATGTATCCAGTACACTATAATATATCATATATGAAGTACTTACTGAGAGCCTTGGCGCAGATTGCTGTTGCAGCTGCTTTTAAGTAATGGTCCGCGTAAAAACTAGGCAAAAGAACAATAGGCCACTGCAATAGCGGCAGTTATTTTTCAGGCGCTAATTGCTCTAATCAAATTAAATCTGAATGATCTGATTGGCCAATACGGCGAAAAGCGCGAAATTTGAATTTCAAATTTCAAATAAGATAGTTTGTAATCCATTCAAACAACGTTTTATTTCGGCTACGCATTCAATACATTCAAAAATGTAACATCTCTAAATTTTGGAAAATTCCTATGCGCCAAAAGCGAGGAAGTTAAACTTGTATAAAATTACATCAGGATTAGTACAGTGATACATCAGTCAGCGACCGCGTGAAAATTATTTAGCTCGGCTTTCACAAAGGAACTGTCAAATTGGTGATCGAAAACAGCAACAAAACGCGCTCACGTACGTAAAATGCGCTAGAGTCACGAACGATTAACCATCTCTCTGTGATGCGCTATGAAAACTGCAACAGAACAAATAAAATACCTCGCTGTAATTGTCAGAGAATATTACTCGCATCTACCTTACATTACCTCTTACGTGCGACGGGTAGGTATTTTCAACAATATGAAGTACTGAAACAATATCCACTGCATCAAAATACTAAATAATCGCTGTCCACTGTCTCTACGCTGTGATCGTGGGAAGGTCTCTCAAAAATACAATCTCTTCGAATATTAGTCCCCTGTTATTGCAAAAGACTGTTCAGTGAACAGAAACAAGCGATACCGAAAAGGCTAAACTCTTCGTTAGGCGTAATGTTTATATGTGTACTAATGCTCCTGAACGACGATTTAGCTTCGCGCGAACATGTCCTTCGCGAAATTACTCCTTACAACCTGGTATCTTCGACATCTGCAGTCGCTTGGCAGAGGAAAGTAGTCATAAAATTCATTCCTCTGAAGCAGCTAGAAGAAATGCACGTTGCAGACGAGTCGATTTTGTATAGCCTCTTTGCGGGCCTTTCTAATAAACAAGTCTTCCCGACGGTGTCTCCTACGTGTCAGCCAAGGTGAGATGATTCTTTCACACTAAAAGTGTTTGTGCAGTCAGTTTCCTTCCATCAAATACAAATCGCTTGAACGTTAGGCAAACTGCAGCCACAATCGCAAGATCTTACGGGCCAAGATACTCAAATACGAGTCCATTAAAGGTCATTTAGCTCAACTCTCGGATCGCAGATCCAACATGCCGTCGCATGAAGATCGCGCGTGTGGCACGTTTTCCGTTCTACCTCTTGATTGGCGCATAGAACAATACTGAATTTTGGCCGTGAGGAACAACACAGGGGAATGGGGAAAACTAAGCCAAAAAATGCTGTTTTTGTCACCTTTTTCTTGTATTTTTCGGCAATTTTTTGATCTCGACCAATCAGATTCACGGATTTTATTGAATTTAGTAATTAAAAGCTAACACCTTTTAATCGATTTTGCAATCTGCCTGCCTAGTTTTTATGCGGACCACTACTTAAACACGGAGCGATCCTATAAAAGGGAAGGCTCCGCCCCCTTGAAACGCTCGGTTGGTTCCAATCTGATTTTGTAATGGTAGACGCCGGTCACGCAGTTGATATCAAGGAGAATGCCCGTTTGTTTATCCGAACAACGAATGAATAAACCTAGACTAAAATAAGCTGTAGATACTAAATGTATAGTATACAAATACAAGTGAGCCGTCAAATCTTATTCAACTCTAAAACGTTGCAATTTATATGCAAGTCCGGTGAGGTTCTCAACTGGAGTTGGTAAACTCGAGATAAACACTGATAAACCGAGATTAAAAATTCAAATTCTGTGAAGTTACCAAAACAGCTTCCTCACCGCTCAACTATTAATAAACCAAAGTCAAAGAGTTATACAAATTTATTTCAGGACTTGAAGTTGAATATCAGTCTGTGAAGACGTAATTTGCTGGGACATTTTTCAAACCCAGCCGCAATTGCAGTTGGTTTATAATCCGTTGCAGGATTCTATGATTTATTTTGTTCATAATACTCTCACCCTTTGGGTTTCTTTCATTGGCTCGATCTTATTATAAACTATTATACAGAAGTAATAGTTTCCCCGAAAAATCTGTAAAGAATTAGACAGCTAGTTGGATTATTTTATACCTCGTTTTGTTTGCAAAAGCCGCATTCATGCGGATCGAGTTGTTTGTTATTTATCGGTTTCGGTTTGCTTTTATAGCGCCTGGTATTTCGCCTCTTGATTCTTTTCGTCTTCAGAAAATTGTCATTGCAAAAATTCGGGGTGAATCTACACGATATTTCCATTCGTGCGATTATCGAAGAATTATCCACCCATTTCGCCGAGAATAAACTAATTATTTATCTTGTTCATCGGCTACTAATTTTGCTAGTAATGCGAGAATGTTCGACTCGAAAGCACGTCCCGTTTGGTCTGGCAAGTGAGCCAATCAAATGCCTCCATCGGCACCCCTTGGGATTTGTGATTGACAGGCTGAACAGCTCAGCCTCCCTTTTGTAGGTTCGCTTCGTGTTTAAGCAGTAAACGACTGCGACTGCTTCGCAGCTGCTTTGCGAAGGCCCCCACAGAAATGAATACTCGTTCTCAAGAACAGGAAACCGTCTTGACGAGACACAATAGGGACCAAGAATCGTCGCGTGTTTTCATCAATGAAGAGTGGCCTGTCGAAGCGCGTAATAACCCTATCGATATGAACTCAATGGTAGCTTGGGCGGTATCAACAACACGACGCTCCACAGTGTTATTTTTATCAGTTGGACAAGAAACCTCGTTCACCCGTAATTCCCATTCGCGCAATGAAAGGAATCCTTGGCATATCTACCAAGATGCTGAAGAAAACAGAGCTTTAGCAGAACATATCACCCAGCAATGGCAACAGATGAAAGTCCCAAACGGTCAGAGGAAAAGAGTTGATCAGATTGCAAAGCATATAGTTTACGAGTATGAAAATGGAGAATTCATTCGAAGGGACTTCGAATGCGACGAGGATGGCAATGTTCGCGTGCGTATTAAGGACCTTACCATATGGAGTCATCCACCAAGAGATGAGCCTCTGATCAGAGTACTTGAGGAGAACTTTAAAACTTTCAAACAGAAAAAGGGGAACCTGTGCGATGCTGCGAAGAGTGTGGATAAAATTGTAAACAACACTAACATTCCAGAAGACAAGAGGGCTAAAAGCCTACAGGGTCAAAGGGCCAACGTGAGGCGGATTTTTAATGAATATTACCAGTTTTATCGTGAGGTAGAGGCTAAAAATCTTATTCCAACTTCTTATCAATTTCCTACGTTGCAACTTGAAATTGCCGCACAGGTACAGGGCGCCCCTCGTGATCGTTATGGGGGAACTTTTTCAGGCGTTTATAATGCAAAAGATGGTGAAGTACATCATAAGTTCGCAGCTGATATTGAAGTGCAGCCACGTAGTTTACCATCGAAGGAAACCGTGTTTAATGACTTGTTGCAGGATTTCGGCTTGAATTATGCAGAATTATTCCAAGGGCATGATCAGTGAGCCATAGTTCCAGGTAACTGTCTGAGTTCCTAATATCTGTAAACTTTCAACTTATCCTTCACTTAGTTTGGCTACACGCTGGTATTCCCTTGACAGGTATATCCTGAGTCAAAGTAATCAGTAATCAATTGTTCTTCTGTCGAAGGCACTATCGTGTGATAGGTTGCCCGAGGAAGTTATATAAAGTTTGAACATCAAATTTTCGAGGGGTTCCTATCACACATAGGGCCTGACACAGAAGGACTCTTTAATGTTTTTATTGTACAACGCTAAATTTTGAGCAAAGTTGCCTTTACTTTAATTGGTTTTGTTTCATTTCTCACTGGTTCAGAATGTAGCACAAGTTTTTTCAACCAATTTTAAATTTCTTGAATGTTCAATTGAAAACCTCTCTAATTCGCATAACTTGTTTTTGTTTCATTTGATTGTTTTCAATTTTCTTAGTAGTTTTAGTCTAGCAGGGCTTGAGACTATCTTCTAACCCATTTTAAACTCTTATGCTTGGGTGGCAACTCTTGCCACTCAGCCATACAAATGTCTGTAAATTTGACCTTTTTTAACAAGGAATGGCTCCTTCAATTTTCAACATTCTCTTCTCATATTTCCTTTTTTTACTATTAATAATGTGCCAGTCTCTTTCAATTTTTTGTTTGCCAAGCTAACTATAAAATTTTAGATAATGCGATTATCAAAGACTGCCGACATAAAGATCAGCCTTTCAGATTCTCTAAGTTTATTATTTTTAATGGCAATTTTCTTTTCACTGCAAATTTTATCGTCAAACAAAAACAGGAATTAATTCAAGGCAGGTGGTTAGTCAGTATTGCCTGAAAAATTGCTATTAATAAGTAGTGATTAGAGACAGATAGTGCAGAAGTGGATTCAGGGTTGTAGCCATACAAGATATCAGTTGCAGTCACTGTTACATTCTCCTTTAGTGACTTCCATAAGTCAATTACTATAGACCAAAAGGGCTTAATATTTGTGCATTCTAAAAACAAGTGTGTTATTGTTTCATGGGTAGACCTACAGTACTTATTGACAGAAGTTGTCAGCAATGATATTCATTTATAAAGTCTGTTGTTATTGGAAGGGATTATCATGTATTAATTTATGTTGGAAGCATCTTAGCTTATCTAGGAAGCTGACATAAACTGACCTACGATTTAAGTGTACGTAAATTATCAAGTTTTGATTCTCAATTTTCGGTGAGGTGAAAGTGGTATTTGCATTTTAAAGTTGTGTAAACTAATTTTAGTGTAATCACTATCACCAAGGTATAAGGAACCATCAAATAATTAAATGGTAGAATTTAAGGGCCGGGTAATTATTGCTTGTATGCAACCACATGTACAGCTATTACTTGTTCTTGTTTACATTATGATTACTGAAAATGTAATTTTAGGATAAGGTAGTTCTTGTTACACAATCTTGTCCTTAGCAATAAACTATTGAGTTACTTATCTGTTGTGAGTTTATGAGATTAGAATTGTGTATACATACTCCTTGGAATTCATGCCAATTTCTTTATCCACTGACTGCACCTACTATGGTAGATAAACTGTTGTAAATAAGTACCTTTGGTATTGTTGAATACAGTAAAAAAGTACTGAAATGGGAAGGATGGAAGATATGACAGGTGTGGAGAATCTGGTGTACTTTGGGGGACAGGGTTTGCGTGGGTTAGGGCAGTGGTGCCCTGTAAGGAGTTTTCCTTTTTGGATGGGAGGAAATAACATACTTTTGTTGGGGGGAGGTACATTTAGAGGTCACTTCATTTGCTGTTTATTAGCTATCATAAAATTTGACATCCATATTTGAAAGTCAAACATCATTTTCAGAGGTTCACTATGTTCATACAGAATATTATGAGTCCCCTATAACCTTAGTCAAGAGAGCTTATCAACTCGGCATTGATGTCTTTACTGGGCTGGTTATAAGGCAAATATGGGAGGCTGCACATGCTATAAGTAGTGCTCTCCATTACATTTAGCTGGCAGAAAAAGAAAGCATGACCGAAGTGCTGCTTGAAAGCACTGCAAAGACCATTTGAAGCCAACAAACAGCTTTCACTGATTGAAATTCACCATTCGTGGTAGCACGAGGTCCCACAGTAAATGTGTGCAACAGTGGTGAAGGTCATTTAGACACGAATGAAATTGTCAGAAGCTGCAAAGGCATTAAGATTGGGGAACTCCATCCAAACATCAATAGTTTATGTTCATAAAACTAAGGATGGGGTGGGGATGGGGTTAGTTCTCTTAAAATACTTTGAATCATGATGACAAAATAATGGTCCACAATTTGTCATTTCTACCTTTTGGCTTTCAAAGTTTATTTAGTACAGTGAAACCCCACCTTAGAACCACCCCATTATTGCCACGTTTTCTTGGCCCAAAGTAAAGCTTATTTGTTATCCTGTCATTATCGTATCAAAACACCCAATAATCCAGCCACTTAAAAGGGCCATAAAATTGTGCTGGTAATTAACAGGGTTCCACCTTATATTATTTGTCAGTTTTGTTGACATCCACGAAAAGATGTTTGTAAGGTCAGCACATACATGTACTGAATGTGGTTGTGGACATTGGTCTAGATATTGTTCACTTGAATTCATTTATCTTGAAATTACGTAACTCAGAAACTCATTTGTTCATTTTTCATTACAACTCTACTTGTCACTGAAACTCTTATGTGCACACTTAATTCCAGTATTGTCAGAACCCCCATTAGTATGGCCATCAACGGGCCATACAGCAGTCCTATAAATGGGGTGCTGGGGGCATGATAGGGTAGTGGTTAAGGTATGATAGGCATGATAGGGTAGTGGTGTATAAATAGGTACTGTGACTACTGCTGGGGTAACCCTGGGGGTAACCCTGCAATGGACTAGCATCTCATTGGTGGTGAGGGAGGAGTGCAATACTCTCAGTTGCTTTATGCTACAGAAACCTGGGATAAGGTCCGGCAGTGCATGTGTCCTGTGGCTCATGGTGACTTCACCTTACCTTGCCATAAAAGGGGTGGTTGGGTGAAGGGGTTCTCTGATGAGACAATCCATAAGATATCCTTTGGACCACCAAAGGTTGAGTCCCACTCTAGTAGCTTTAATTTATATCTACCGAAAACCTGTCACTGGTTTGTAGTTTTATTTTTCCACTATTAATAACTGTTCCTCATTCTTTTAACATTTGCACACTCATGTTTTTCAGAACAATATATTAGTTTTGCTTTCACGTCTGCCTCTAGCTACTGAGTAAAAACTTAAAATGTCTGCCTACAAAACTACAAACTAAAGTTTAAAAAGAAAATATAGTAATATATAACTTGGGTAAAGGTATTAACACCAGTATACAATCTGAACTTGTAAAAAAACGTGTACGGTAATGAAGTGATGTAACGTCAGCTTTTAAATTTCATTACGGTTGTTTACCTATTATCTCAGCTGATAAATCCAAAAATGCTACATAGTCATAAAATCTATACCCTGGGGCCCGTTTTTTTAAACTCCTGATACAGTGTAACTTTCCGGGCCCGGTATACTAAGTATTTTTTCGAGCTCATTTATTTATCAGCTAATGGTAATTATTGGCACAACTAAGTGATATGCTACATGAAATTATAAAGATTAAAATTTAGCTTTCAAAATTAATAAAAATTGTATAACTACTGGAGAATATTGTGCACATAAAATAGTTTTCGGGCTTGGTATGTTATCGGGAGTTTCGAGAAACGGGGCCCTGACGTCTAAACCAAGTGGTATTTTGATTTTAAAATAAGCTAACTGGTATTTACAATGCAACAGCAAAGGGTCATTCTCTTGTCTATTCTGGAATAACATTGAGTGTTTCCTGCTAGTCTGGCTACACATGGTTTTGTTGACCTAAGCAAAATTCCTCCTCAGAGACAAATGAAAAGTTTGTCATTGTGTTTCTGTACAAGCCATTTGTCATGGCGAAATCAAAAATTACATTGGGTGATGTCTAAGCTCACAAAATCTATACTGCATGTAAGTAGTGGGTAACTATGGGGTGTTTCGTTTTTATTCTTCTGTCAAGGTTGCGATATCTTCCCCTTTTGCATCAAAGAATTAAAAATATTATAAAATCTGTTGCAAAGTCATTCACAATATACATGTACTATTTGGGAGGAGAACTACGTAGTAATCTAAAAACAATTGTTTTCTATGTTGCAGGAAACGTTTTGGAAAGGAGCAAACACAATAAATCTTTCTGTTAATGCAAAATTCATCTACCCTTCCTAATCTAGCTCTCATTTTATGTTGCTGAGAAACTGAGTATTCCTTTCCTTTTTCTCGTTTAATTATGTTCTGTACAGAAGGTTGAGATTCCTTGATTGTGCATCATGGCATACTGACAGTCCGATATGTTTAGAGCTTATATCTGATGACTGGGTTAAGAAAAATTTTATGTATAACATCCCTAAGTACAGGTAACATAATCATTTATTTAGTGGTGTGGTGGTTAGCACACAGGACTTTCAATCGGAAAGTTCAACTATTCACTTCTTACAGTGGTGTAACCCTGATGTTCATTCCATCCCCATATTTTCCATAAATCCTTTTGGTTCTACCCTCACCATTTAACAGTCCTGGGTGTTTTAGTGATCTCAAAATTCAACTGAAAAGATTTAAATGTAATCCCTTAATTAGCAAACATGTTTACTTGCCCTTGAGAGCATGCAAGCTTATTTCATGTTGACCCTCTTGTTCTTTTTGCCATCATCTGCATGAGCAAGAAGTCAGATATGTAGAGGTTGGCAAACACAAGGGTAGGTTGGTCCATCCAGCAGCAAGGCTGGTATTCAGTGGGGCTCTGCGCATCAATATTAAGTAACTGCTGCAAGGGTACTAAAAGTGTTGACAAGAACAATCACTGTCGAGTGAGTGATAAAAAATAGAACAGAGAAACATTAAATTGACGACAGAAAAAAGGAAACTAAATATCTCAAGATATCTGTAAAATGCTAACAATAATATAAAATATTAGTTGAACTGGGGTATGAGGTTGCTGGTCCTCATTGGTTGGTCATGCAACGAGTCCAGGACCATAATAATAATTATTATTACCTTTGCACACCCTACTCATTGCATCACACAAAAAAATTTTTCCCTGCAACATGTCCCCTAAATTCAAACTAGTTTGAAAGATAAAAAAAAGAACCACACCAATTCACAGACCAATTCAATCTACATTTACAAATCATCTTGTGTGTTTGTTCAACAGCATTGTCGATCACCAAGAGATACTGTCTTGCAATATGACCCCCAAAAACCACATCCCTCATTTGAACACTTCGAGGGATTTGTTGAATGGAGGACATTAAAGGATATTAAAGTCTCCCAATCTTAAAAATGGACTTGCAACTAGGTGGACCAATAATAAGATAAATTAAAAGGTTTCGTATATATTTTGTACAGTAACATTTCAAAATTTATCTTAAGACCCCTCATGTTTGTCAATCTTATTGGAAGCAAAGGATACAAATCTAAATCTAGCTGCTGCTTCAAGACACCAGACAGGATAAGTTCAGCGTTATGGATGTCTAGAACAACAATAACAAAAGAGTGAAAGGAATCTACTCAATAATGCATGCAAGCACAATTTTGGGTCAATCAAGCACTGCTTTATAACAGTTGATGAAACAAAACTTCTATCTTTAAATGAGAAGCAAGTTTATTTACATTTTTTTTTTAATAAACTACTTTCAAAGACAAAAACTTTTCATTAATTAAGAACTCAGCAGCTCTGGATTACTTGTTTTAGTTTTATTGTCAGGAAAGCATCACTGTACTGTAGGTCTTCAATTTATAAAAGTCAAAGGATAAAAATTATTAATGGCTGACACCAAGAGCTCGTGAAAAACCACAATGTGTACATATGCAGCTGGTCATGATGTCACATTGGCCATTCAGGTATGGTGAGCAAAATTTCACCACCAGAGGTTTGATGCAGGCTTTTTCAACGAATAGTTTGCCCCATTAGAAACTATTTAATCTTCAGTTTGAAGAACATAATTTACAATAATTCCTTTTAGCACCCAGTGTCACATAGGGCGCAAACAAAAGATTTCCACTCTGGTCTGCTTTTTGCTAACTTTATCTCAGCCCAACTCCTCCAACCAAATTCATTTCTCTCCTTCTTGGAGAACCAAGAATCCAAATGTCATCCTTACCAAATCCTTTCTTTATAAATTCTGTACACAGCTGGAAATCCTTATCACAGCTTATCACTAATAAGCCAGGCATCCCCTGTTTAGGTAAAAAAAAAGAAGCAATTATTCCGGTATAAAGAACTGATAAATGATTTTTTTGGAGGCGGGGGGAGGGTGGGGGACTCTGAAATTTCATCTCAAATGTTCCTCTACATTTTCAGGAAGTTTTCGTACATTACAATCATTAGATGACTTGATGACTTGATGGTACAACTTAACAGAAAAAACCCAAATATATAAACTGAAAATAACTAATCAGAGGGTAGAACAAAAGAAGGACAAATGCCATTATGTTTTGAAGCCAAGGTAATGAACTTCATCCCTTTGGGCTAGAAACATGTCATGAAGAAGTGTGAACACAAAACTCAAAATTTGAAACTGGGTAGCTCACTCCAAGGATACCCTCAAACATGTGTACTCATAGTTTTATCAGTGATGTGCAAGAGGAAAATTAAAAATGGATGGATCATTAGTCAAGTTTGAGTTTGAGGTTGGAACTGCCAAAGGGACACTACTTACTGACAGCAATTACCAAAAGTTGCTGTTACACCACTCTACCCAAAAACATTTCTTTTGACAGGAGAAAAAACAAGGAGTATCAATCCTTAGCAACCAGACATTCTTATATTTTAGTGACGTACCTGTTCAGTTGTATTGTTTTTTAATTCTGCCAGGTGTTGTTGCGATGGAATGCTTGGCAGCACCTGACGTACAAAAAAACAACAACAACAACCACCACATTGAAGGAGGGATAAAATATGCAGTTGTTCAACGGTTACTGTCAATATTTGGTTGTATCTTAAAGGACTTGCACAATCGCCTAGTATTTCAGCTTATCTTTGTGAACAAATTATAGAGCCTGCAATAAAATTGATTAGTGCTGACTTTTCAGACTAAAAGCTGCAGCCACCAACAGTTCTTTTCAGGACTACACTCACCCAGACCACCATGAACAATGCACTTATGACATGGCGTCTGAGTTCAAACGACTTTCTATAAAAGTCTCATCTTAAATGTAGGTGCCATGATGTTACAATTTCATGCAATTTCTATTGCACCAGGGCAACAGCAAATTTACCATGTATATGCAAGAAAATCTCAATCCCCTCATGCTCATGTTTAAAAGGTGTACGTGTGGTAATTTTAATTCTCTTAGTTGTTTTGTACAACAGAAACCAGAGATTGAAGTGACTCCCATGTGGGCCACTAATGTCACAGATCCAACTTTTTTCTACCCTACACTTGATACCAAGAAAACCAGAGATATGCACCAACAATATCTGGGCCACAGGATATTTTTTAATTTTAAACAGGTAAATTTAATGCAACAGAAGACACTAACTTGGCCCCCAGCACACTGGATGATCTCCTTCATGGAGGAGGGACTTGGCTCAACATTCTGTGTCACATACACTGAGATGCCCTGTAAAATACAGACAAGCAAAAATTATCCCGAATCAATTGTCAAGTAGGGCAGAATGCACCTCGCAAGTTTGATATTAACCTGTAGAAGTGGGCGTGCTCTTGCTCTTTGCAGTGATGTGGTCAATTCCATGTCATAAAGTTCCTCAGACTGGGAATCTTTTATTGTAAACTCACTAGGATCTGACACAAAGAAGACAAAAGTCTGTTAAAGGTGCGCTGTATTCATTCCATCTCTTGTTTCAAATATTTTTTTCATTTTTTATATTTACGTTTTATTTATAGGCTTACAGAAATAATGTAGGCCCAAAGTTATAGACAATTATTAAAACTATTTTAGTCTTAATAAGTAACTTTTATGAGAAATTTGTGGCCATAGTGTTTTAATTAATTAAATTAACACTATGTGTTTTTTCATTACCTAGAAAACGTTTTGACTGTTGACTCTTGTCTATCCAGTCTGGTGTGACTACGCATTGTGCAACAGAGATTGCACACAGAAATTTCACTGTACGAATTATCTGGAAACAAATAAACAAACAAACAAAAAACATGTATCATGGATCAGCAAATAAACTGTGTATGACTGGCCATGACAAAGGCCAATTTACAAGAATTTAAACAAAGCAGAACCCAGCAGTTCCAGTAACTGTAAAACAATAGCCTTTGCAATGGCAACATTTTTGAGGATTTAGCATCTTTTTTAACCTAAAGAGACAGCTAGATTACAATGTAATGTTTACAATCACTCATATAAATCAAATGTATGTACCCATCATTTTTCACCTATTTTTAGACATACACGTAGAGCCACTACTTTGTCCACTCAATAGCCCCTTTAGTTACATGTATCTACTTGCAGTTTTGCACCTCAGCTGAATGATTACAAAAGCTTTCTGACAGCTTCAACAGACATCAAACCCCTGTCCAGTTCATTTCAGCTAAGTGTGGAACAAACAATTTAAGATATAAAATAATGTTGGAAATACAGTTGCAATTCTGACAATACAAGTACAAACTTATGTTTTCTTTTTGACTGACAAATGGTCACTACAGTTTTTTGGAATTGATCCATGCAAGTTAGCAAAATAGTTTTGCAGCAGTATCCTGATGATGAAACTAAAGATTTTATCAATTATAGCAGCTGCTCCATGTAACAAAAATAGAATTTACAATAAATAAAAATACACTGTGAAAATAATTTCATGTCCAGTATTTTCTTGTATTCTGTTCTATTCTGCTGTTGCTGTACATATGAAATCTATAGCTACACATGTACATGTAGGTAGGATGCCAAGATCTTGTGTAGCATTGGTAGTATCCCAGAAAATTCCATACTAGGATAATGAAAGTTTTCCTATCTGACGGAGCATGTGAAACACTGTGTGAAAAGGTCATTTTTTTCACGTCTTTCACATTCTTTTCACATGCCTTTCACATGGTAAAATTTCACATGCATATGAAATTATCATGTGAAAAACGTATGAATACTGCGTGAAAACAACCACCATTTCACACGGTATTTCACATGCTTGGTGTGTGAACTTGTCTGATAGAGCATGTGAAACACTGTGTGAAAAGGATAACATTTTTCACACCCTTTTTCACATTGTTTTCACATGCCTTTCACGTGGCAAAATTTCACATGCATGTGGAATTTCATGTGAAATAAGTGTGAAAAACATGTGAATACCATGTGAAAATCACCACTTTTTCACACACTATTTCACATGGTTTTTCACATGTTTGCTTCTGGTAGTGATACTAATCTTAACTTTGACTGTCAAAATAAGTGCACTACATCTACCAAGTGCCCTACACCTCCAAGGCTGTTAAGGCTTTAAAACAACAGATGTTTGCATGTTACTGTGGGGGACATACAGATGTAATACCACTGTGAGTAAGCTACATTGCACTAAAATAATGAAATCTCACTTGCTCTAAAACAATACTGCATGCTACATTCAGGGCTCGAGACTAACTTTTCAGCTTAGTAGCCAAGTGGCTAGTGAGAGGTTTCATTTCACTAGCCAAAGTAAATTTTCACTAGCCAGACTTTTTTGCATAATCTCATACTGTGTTCAATGGGTCTAATTTTTAGCCGAGTTAACTGTATACATGCCTTTCTGTAATCTCAACAGTGAAGAACTTGAATGTTGACTATTCTTTCCAACGGTTAAAGATCCTCACACGCGGAATACAAAGTACTATGTGACCTATGTGCCTTCAGGGCAAATTCCCAGGCGCGATCTAGTTCACGTCTCTCTTTTCCGTTTCGATCAGATCATGACGAATAACTTGAACGGTTAACCTTATATGAGCACATCATCGTACGAAGAAACGTTAAGAAGGCAAGACTAACACTGTACGAACGTTGTAAGGTACGGAGAAACGTTAAAAAGACAAGACTGATACAGCACTCAACTCACGTACGGAAAACATCTACAACAGAAGACTAGTAAATTATAAGCGTATTTAAGTGCGGAGAAACAATGAGCAGAAAAAACTAATAAGGTTTGAACTTACTAAGGTACGGAGAAACGTTGAGAAGTCGTATCAAACACGTTGGTTGCAAATGCACTACAGTAGGGAGAAACGCTGCCAACTCACCAAGATACAGAGACTAATAAAATACGCAACCACTTACTTACGGAGAAACGTTATTAGACAAAACTAATTCCGTAAGAACTGTGTGACGTACGGAAGAACGCCGAACAGACAAACTGAACTATTACAGTGGGACAATAAATTACGGAGAAACGTAAATGAGACAACTAAAATCGCACTAACGTACGGATAAACGTTGAGAAGACAAGACTAATACCGTATGAACATACTAACGTACAGAGAAACGCTAAGCAGTGACAACTTATCGTACGAATGTACTAACACACTGAAAACCTTAGGAAGAGCAGAAAAATGTCCTGCGAACGTGCTAACGTACAAAGAAACGTTGAGAAGGCTAGACTTACGAACCTACTTACATACGGAGAAACGTTGTGAAGACGTTACCTACAGAGAAACGCTGGGAAGAGAAACTATTACAAGTACGAACGTAGCAATTAATGGAAAAAAGACGATAACAGAAGACTAAAGAATTGTGTGGACCTACTAACGTGTAGACAAATATCATATGAACGCACTAATGGATCTTTCAAGGAAACGTATGGTGAAACGTTCTGAAGACGGCTAATTTCGTTCGAACGTAGAAATGACGGAGAAAACGTTGCCATCTGAGAGAAGAACTAGTAGGGAAAAACGTTGAGAGGACAAAACAAGTAGCAGACGAACATTATGATATCCTTTTACGAAATAAGTTTTAGTTTCTGCTCACTCAATTTGCTTTCGGGATCCGATCATCAGAAGCAATATTTAGTTTGGTTTCCATTCGGTGCTTTGAAATTTTCACTAGCCAAAATGGCTAGTGAAAGTGCAAAACTTACTAGCCAAAACGGAATTTCTACTAGTCTGTGACTAGTTGGCTACCGTTAGTCTCAAGCCCTGTACATGTCTGTAAAAATACCTTTCTTGTAACAAGGTGGGTACACTGTTTGACAGAAGCCACAACTGTGCCTCCAAGCTCTATAATAATCTAAACAAGAAATGAAACAATACAAGTACTCGTTTGTCTACCGTAAAAGCCCGTGTATAAGCCGCATCCGTAGATAAGCTGCACCCCCAATTCAAGATGCTCGAAATTAGAAAAAATTTAGAGCAGAAAAGTTGAAGTTCAAGTGTGGTTCCGATAGTAAACAAACAGGTTCGTTTTCAACACACTGACACTGCAGTTGTTGTGCACTTTTAGACGATTCATTTCTTTAGAAAGTCATACAGAACTTGCCGTACCTTCTTTTTCTAGCGAATAAACTGACCCATGCCGACTTCTTCAGAAGAAATTAAGACAGTCATCACAACTCTCCAACAGGGACACAAATATAAATGAAAAATGTCCACTGAAATGTTTCTGCAAGAAATTCACTTACTGCTTCCAATTCTTGCAACTTTACAGCTTACAATAGGTCTCATTACTTAATCTTTTGGAAAACAGGCAGTAAAATTTCAGCAGACACCCATTAATATTTTGCTAATGGTGTCTTTGCTTTGCCACCTTGCATTGGGATGGGTCAGGATGTAATTTGTGTTCGACTACTGTACATGTAGTCAGGACAAACATTTAAATACAATGTAGGAGAGAACTGGTTACATGTCAATTGTCCCTGACTGACTAGCAATATCCCTTAAAGTAAGCCTACAGGTAATCTTTCTCTCTAGATTCTGTTTCCTTACTCTTTCTTCAAGACAATTTTGACCCACAGCAGCACTCCCACCACAAAATGAACTATCTGATACCTGCTGCATAATCAATAATGCTCCAGGACTTTTCAAGATTTTCATTACCCGTAAAACCCCTGTCAGTTAACATGAAGGTGTTATTTAAAATATGAACAAACACCAACACAAGTTACAAACCTCAGTTAGTCTTGACACTTCAGATGGTGTTATACCAGTAAATAAAATTCTAGGGCCTTCTGTTTTTTCAGCATCAGCAGGACTTGCGGTTCTTCTGTTAACCAGAGAATAATATTAAACACTTGCTGATTGTCACATATGTGAATATCATGTACCTCTGCATTTATTTCATAGCACATTAAACAGTGTACAGTCAGGGTTTTCAAAAGCACCCGACGTCCAACGGAAGTCACCGGCTACTTTTAGCATTTGTGCCGGGTACTTTTTGTACTCAAGAGTATCAGTTCACATCAACTGAATGATGTGGCTGATTACGGATGAAGAATGTAGCATGCATGTAGCTGATTATTTTTACCCAGACTTTAACCCTTTCACTCCCAGAGTCAATTATGGTGACCTGTAAAGTAGTTCTAACTTTTGAGGCTGCGGACGAAATCCTTGGGTGTGACCATTCAAATGAAACCTCTTCGGCAGTACTTTCATTTGGTACTATTTGTCTTTCAATATTTTGCAAAAAGAAATTTGGAATGTTTCTTGACTTTTGGTTTTGGACACTCTTGGGAGTGAAAGGGTTAAATTATTCAAGTGTACAGTGCCTACCAAAAAACACTTCTTGTCACTGAAAATACACCAGAATGCATCTCCGGGGATGCAAATTTTAAAAATTTCCCGGGGGAGGCCCCCCCAGACCCCTCCTGTAGCAGGTGGTTCCCCTCCACACCACAACAAAGCTCCGGCTACTCTGATAAATCCACCTGGTACTTTTTTCAAACTGAAAACCCTGACTGTGTATACTGTATCAAAAGAGTGAAAATTAGGCAGAATAAAAGACATTTGATAGTACGTGTGTAAGAAGGTAAGTTCACATGAAGCACAGAAGAAAGAATAGAAGACAAAGAGAACTTTGGAGTTACTTATAGCAACTTTTAAAGTTGCAATACCAATTGCGATACTGATGCAAATGTTCTACAACCTGAGCTATGAAGTGCTCGTCAAGTGCTACCACTTGACGAGCTGTAGACTTCATAGCTTAATTAAGTCATAGAGTGTTTTGCAACAGTATTCCAAACCTCATGAATTTGAATTGTGATGGTCTGATCTTTTTTAGGT
The DNA here is from genome assembly GCA_964030785.1 of Siderastrea siderea. Taxonomy (NCBI): domain Eukaryota; kingdom Metazoa; phylum Cnidaria; class Anthozoa; order Scleractinia; family Rhizangiidae; genus Siderastrea; species Siderastrea siderea. The sequence goes on from OZ034969.1 coordinate 69,149,930, forward strand.
TCTATGAATTTGCAACTTTAAAAGTTGCTGAAGAACTCTGATCTCTGTGGCAGAAGGAGTTTAATTGCCCCATTAAATGAAGAAAAGAGCCAATGAAGTTTTCCCGTAGCTTGTAACCCACGGAATAGAGTGATTCATTGGTGAACTTTTAAAACATCAAATGCTTTGAACCCTGAACATACCTTGCTTTCCTTATTTGCCCATTTTCAGGTGTACTCTAAGAAGAAAACAAAAAAGCATGTATAGCATACATGTATAGCTTGTCTATGTTACACGGACTTGTTACAAAAATGTTTAACAGCATTTTTGCCAAACATAAGGATAATTTATTATTATTAATTATGAAGTTAATTTTTATACTGTACCTGTTCTTCAAGCTTTCGTTTTCCATTGCTGGTAGGCTGTGGATTAAAAAAAAATAGATATTCAGTCAATTTGCCACCTGGTCAAGGTCAAGCATGACAGAATCACATCCACGAATTTAGCATGTAAGTATAACATGTAAGTAACACATGTAAGTATAACATCCACACCCACCATCCCATGGTAATTCTAGTTTGAGTTTGCACCTGCAACACTGAGAACATGCAGAGAAATATAATGCTGTATTGTTTCATTGTTACAATACAGGCCCAAATGACACGAGTACATTGTACAAATACATTTCAAGAATAGCTAAAACATAATTATTTATTAAACAAATAAAGAGGCTGGTCAGATAACCCCTAAAACTAGCCCAGGGCTTATGATCCCTCAGGCTAGAATAATTCCTTAAAATAGGTTTTTTTTCTATACTTAGCAAAATACCTGTGGAGCATCTGAGCCTCCAGCTAGTGTCTGCCAGGGAACTAATTAAGTAAGAAAAAATAGAGACAAACACACAATGCATGTAACTGTTTTAGTTAATAATGAGTCCCTAAACAGGGTTCCTCTTAAAGTTTCCCCTTGGAAGTCCAGTCCCAATGACCTCTTTAACCTAAGGCTGAGGATGATAAAGAGTGACAGTTTTGAGTTGCAAGTAAATTTTCAGTCGTGGAAACAGTGGGAGTTGTGAGTTGACAAAGTGTTAGGAGCCCTACCCCACTTGCTACTTTCACTGGGAGCACCAATAAAAATATATTATACTCCGGCTAGGTTCTTTTCAGCGTTTTGGTTATATAATGTACATACAGCTGTATCATGTACTACCACAGGAGCTAAACTTGTAAGCTACTTGACATTAATGTACAATGAACATGCAAGTTACTCACGTATTAATTCCCTGACCAGCAGGTCCTTGGTTATTTGTAGTTCATTTGGATCACCAAGAGTTGAATACCTCACAAGGTTACATGGTGATGGATATCCAGCTACAGATAAATAAAACGTAAAAACCATAGTAAACATATAATTTTTCCAGAACCCGTCTTGCATAAGGCTAATGAGAAGCTAAGAAAACTATCAACTGAGGGACATAATCGTCATAGGAAAACCAAACGTAAATTTTCAGCCAAATTTGGGAAAATAACCCAAGTCATTCTGGAGGAATTGGTGACTTGTACAGGGTGACCAGGAGATTCAGTGTGTATTGAGGAGTCCTCCAGAACACCAGGGAGAGTTATTTGTCTGGTAAAATATTAAGAAAGAATTGTGTAAAACAGAAGGTGTAGTGATGTGGAGAAATATTTAAAAAAGACTGTTTGCAGAACACTTCTGCCTAATAAAAACTTATTTCAAAATAAAAAGGAGAACAGTTAAAGCTGATAAAAATATGGTTGTATTTTCGAAAAAAAAAAGAAAAAAAAAGATACATACTTGTAACACTGTTGCCAAGCCATCTAGCATTAATTTTAGATGTCAGGCAACTACTGTAAGCAAACATTGTACATTGTATGTTGTATTTTCAGTAAAATTGGTGCACGTACTTGTAACAATGTCGCCAAGCCACTTAGCATTCACACAGTTTATTCCCCATTCCCTAGCTTTGTTGTATTTATCTCCAGTAGGACTGTAAGTTGCAAGAAAACATGATACTTCATTAATCCTTGAAATTTTGTTACAGTAGACTGCAGTAACTGTTAGTATGATGTAGGCTGACATAAGCTAACTTAAGGAATTAATCTTAAAACACTATTTTCATAAATAAATAATATATAAATAAATAAATAAATAAATAAATGCACTTGTACTTAGGGGAAGGGGAGGGTGCAAAACATTCTTACTTTAAAAGCACAGTATTGTACATGTATTAATTTTAATTCTTCACACCACTTCCCATGTACATGTCTATTGCAAAAACTGCACCAGTGTCACAATTAAAAAGCACATGGCCAACTGTACAGCTTTCATTTTGCACAATAATATACATTCATCTTAAGTACTGTATGAGCAATTAAATGTAAAAATGTAATGCGGTGAATTCACTGAACTGCTTGCCAAGAAGTCAAAGAGGTATATGTTACTGTACATGCATGTTACAATTACGTACATTGACAATACTTTAAGGAACCACATGAACTGGAAAACAGATGCTGTCTTTGGTGAAAATTTGAATCTAGCTGAAAGAAGTGATGAATTGTCACGTGCAAGCTTACATGTACAAGCACACCCAGGTTGTCTCCAAATGAATAAAGGGGTTAGTTTCTAAACTACATCTGTGGGGAAGTGAAACAAAAACAATGTGGACTTATCAACTGAGTTGATAAGGCAAATTGGCCACTGCAAGGCTTCATTTCCACTTCCTTACTGTGGTCACTTTACCTTGTGGGGGGGGGGGGGACAGGGAGGCGGGAGGCCGGGAGAAAAGAGGGGCGGGAGGTGTACGGGAGGTGGGAGAAGAGGGGGCGGGAAGCGGGATTCCCAAGGTGGTGGGAAGCGGGAGAAAAAGGGAAAAATTACGCAACATTGCACAATATTTCGCAATCGAAAAAATGCAAAGGGACGGGAGCCAAAAAATACAGGGTGGGAACCGGGATTACAGGGTACGGGAAGCGGGAGGTTTAAACCCCCCTGTCCCCCCCAACTACCTTATCAACTCAAGATAAATCCAACTTTTTGTATTTTCCAGTTGATCACTGACAATACCTCTTGCAGATGATATGAGTATTAGCACGTGTTAAATAGCCAGTGTATCTCGCACCAATGATGAATATCATGTTCTTCAGTAGACTGCGCTCTGCGCCGGTGTAACCAGTCACTGTGATGACCTGTCAATAGTGAAGAGATGTTCATTCAGTTGAAAAATTACAATTTAACTTTGAATTGTGTAAATCTAAAATGGAAAGATTAAAAATTTGCCTGCACAACAGAGCCAAAAAACAGAAAGGGGTACAGTTGTATTGACAGGATGCAAGTGAGAGTTAATAGATGTATTACTGTAAATGCTTGATCCCGGTTAATAACTTTTCAGCTTTCTGATTGGTTCACCGCATAAGATATCAGCTTGGATAACCCTGCTTTTTATCTTAAAAGGAAATTGGATGCCAGGTGCAATGCCACGGCATTCAAAAGTTTTCACAGCAAAGCAAAAGTTTTGCCCAAAAATATGCCAAAATACTATAGATGAGCCACAACTACTAAAGATGAGAATTTAATAAGACATTTACGTATTCCACTCGTGCGTGATGGATATGAGGTGATTGTAACCAACTTGGTGCCACATGTCTCCTTAATTATTATTTTATCCTCTCATATTCAATTCACACTTGAGGAATAACTATTAATTGATTCAAGATACATGTACAAAGAGGACAGCATCCACTGGAAACAGGCTTTAGTTCAAGATTGTGGGTTTTGATAGCAAAGTTCTACTGTACAGTCTGCCTCATGAATAAATACTGAATTTCAGAAATTGAGAATAACTGATAGAAGCTTGTCGACCTACATCAATATATCACGACAATGACCAGAGACTTTTAACATCCACTACATGTAACAAATCGCAATGGGCAATTCCAGAAAATATCCATACACCACGACGGACGGCTTCAATATTTTAACCCCCCCTTGCCTTCGGAAATTCCAAAATGCGTTACCCCCCCATGCCCTCAGAATTCCATAATCGTTAACCCCCCTCCCCCTCGGAATTTCCCTTTTTTCCTCAAACCCTTCGGAATTACCAAATGTGTTCACAAAATGCCCAACTTGGGCTATTTTACGTCAATCGGTTTCACATCACTCCACTTTTGTGGGAAAAAATTGGAAAAAAAAAAGATTTCTGCTTACCTTTGTGCAACAGCTACAACCTACAGAAATTTTACATTATACCAAACTGCTACAGAACATTAAAATAAAAATATTGTGTGATATAAGTTTGTACACTCGGAAGATATTACGATCGAAGGCGATCGCGTGCTCTGACACATCCGCCATATTGAATTTGAGCCTGCAGGGTCAGCAGTCGTGCCCAATCCAATTTCTTGCTGGGTATATTTTTGTATTTTTGTGTCTCTCTCACAGTACAAAATCAAGCAGGCGTTCCTAAATAAAGAAGCAAGGGACTGGTGCGAGTTTTCGCCGTCCAGCCGACGAGAGCGATGTTTACAGTACATACGCGAACAAAGATCTGTTCGTATTTTATTAATCTGAAATTCATCAATTTGATGTACAACCCAAGTTTTATCGACTTTCTTCAACACATGCCAGATCTATGGATGCTTCTCTTGTATCCTGCACTTTCGCGGTCGTCATCAGTGTCGCGTCGTTCGGTCGTGCTTCATTTACGAACTGGTAACGTCCACAAAATTTAAAGTTTTAAACCTTCAGAATTCCAAATGTAAGTCCCCCCCATGCCTTCAGAATTCCAAATGTAAGTACCCCCCCATGCCTTCAGAATTCCAGTTCAAAGAACCCCCTCTTGCCCTCGGAATTCCAAAAAGCCGTCCGTCGTGGTGTATGGATATTTTCTGGAATTGCCCAATTCGCTTGACTGTGATGATGGTTCTTCTCAGGTTGTCGAAACAGTAAAATTAATGTCACTGGAAACAGTCCTTCTCAGGACTACATGCAAATTCACCTGGATGATCATTACTTCACCAACTTGTGGTACAAATGTATCGTACACTGTACACATACAGTACAAGTGAACCCCACTGTGTTCAGAGTCCCAATATTCAGCCATAAAAAGCTTCACATCTCACAGATAGAAAATTCCAAAAGTTAGTTTGACTCATTCATACTCACCATACTCCTACACTGGTTGACTTTATCGTTAAATGGGACGGGGAGGTGGAGAGGATTGGATGGTGGAAACATCGTCTTTGCTAATAACACATCATTTAACCAGTGTGCTGTTACAATTCGCTTGCCTTCAGAAATTGCCTGAAAAATAAAAAGAGAAGTATCAAGGGCTTCATTAAGATTCTTAGTATAAAAGCAATTACTGTCAGTGTTGGTTATTAACAAGCAAGTAAGAAAAAAAAAGAAACTTGTTTAAGATGCTCAAAGCAGCAATGCAAAATTACAGAAAATACAATACTGTATTAATAATACTGTGTTATAATTGCCACTATTATTACAATAATATAATAATTAATTATAGCAATTACATGTATAGACTGATATTATGATACAATAATAATATAACAATATTATTACTGGTATTTTTAATAATTTATAATATTACTGTATATAAGTCCCCAAAGTACTCTGCAAAGACAATTCTTCACAGTTCATTATTTACCAGTTGCATTGGTTTTCATTAACATTAAACATACACCTTGAATTTTATTGAATTTTAACACTAATGGATAATTCTGTACATGCATTATGCTGTCCACAATGAAACTTGCAGTGCATCTAGCGACACGTACATCTACGGAAAGGGTTGTCATGATAGCACCGACAGTAAATACCTGTTGATAAAGGCTCCCATGCTGGTTCAGGCACAGTAAATGAGTACAACGCTTTCCATAGAATGGGCTGACTATACCTCCATGTTGCTCTATGACCTGCAGAAGTAAATATACCCAAAACCTATTAATAGCTATTAAAAATCAATAGTTCCACAAAATTGATGAAAATTCTATCATTCACAGTGGACAACAAGGCTGTTAACTGGTAAAAGTTCATAGAAGCCCTGGTTTTCAAATGTTAAATGCCCCAACAAAAATTAGTTCATGGTTTCTATTGAGTGCTTCAAGCTGAGGGGAAAACATCTGAAAATACTGAGGATCCGATTGAACATCTTTGGAAACACATGTACATGTCAGCTTTTTAGACCTAAGGCAAGCATACACATTTTTGTAAATTAAAACCCTTAGAGTCCTACATTGTATAACCACACACATATGCAGGGGAAAATACCTGACCCAAATGATTGCTCCTATCTGATTAACCAATTGAGCCTGGGTATGAATTACAATTCAAAATGGCAGACAGAATGGAAATCATGAGTTGAACTCAAAGAAATACACGTAGCTCTTTTCCAAGAAAATTAAAACCCCAGAAGCAATTCTTTTTGGCAAAATATTGAGAGATTCCAATGTGGCTGCCATCTGTGGCAGATGTTTAGGCACAGGTAGCCAAAGCTTCAGTCATTTGGGTGGTTTTCTCTGAAAGAGCAACCAAACTTTGAGGTGATCTATCGCTAACAACTGTTATAAATCACAAGCGATAGCAAACAATACTCTGCATTTACAGCAGATGAGGAGAAAAGGGAACCAAGGAAAAGAGTGATTCAAAGGGTTAAGCAGCTATATGAGAAATTTCCCTCTTGTAAGTATTTTATTTTTACCAGCTATTCCTTGATAGCTGCCTTCTAATGATACAAGTGTACATTATGTACATTTATAATACAGTTCTTTTATCCAGCTCCAGCATGCGCAGGTACATGTACCTGAATGGTGTGCAAAACGAGTACAGAATACTGACATGTCAGTCAAGTATACCATCGTATAATATTTATATGATTAGTTACTTGTACAGTAAAAATAAGTTGCTACCGTGTGCACACTTATCATTTTACAGTTGTTTTGCTTTACAGTTTTCTTTGTGAGTCCATTCTAAAAATTTTTAAGTAAGATCTTTATGGATGTTTTGCTGTGCAGCATGTACATTGCATCAATGAACATTTTACCTAGCTCTTTGTCTTTTTGCTTGTCGCAATACAGCACATTAACTCATCAACATACAGCTGTATATACTGTACAGCAATACTAATAAGAGTTAATTAGGTATGTGTAGAGTATATCAAAATATCAGACTATAATTCACCTCTATCCAGGTATCTAAAATACTGTGATCCATGCGGTCCTGATAATCTGATATCACGAAAACACAACCAGCCAAGCAACTGGATCCTAGACAAGAACATGTTGACATTTGAATATTGGTGCATCCACTTAACAAGAAGGTCAAGTGACTCACAGAAATTACAATGCACAAGTGTCCCACGAAACTACTGTATAATAGTATAATACACCATTTTTATCAATTTAAGCAAGTTTAGAGAAGTGTTTATAAAGTCAAGTAACCAAGGTTGCTTGTAATGAATAAAATAATTCCCTTCCAATAATGCCCCAAGAAAATTGCCTCTTAGCCAATGTTAATTCAAGGTATTAACAACAATAAAACAAGGAAGTACATTGTACATGTTCTTTAAGGACGTTCGTGCAAAAAACTTCTACAACACAGATTTTTTTTTCATACTTTGGGGAAATTCAGACAATGAGTTACCCTTGTAAGAAATGCAAAAAAAATTGGGGGTCACTGACTTCATTTTTCGAAATAAAGTGCATGGAAAACTACCTTAATTTTGACAAATCGGTACTCCTAACTTGACATGGCCTTAGTGGTTGTTACATGTAGTTGAAAAATATTAAAAATAATTTGCTGTAAACCCACTTTCTTCGTCAAATTTTATTTAAGTGGGTCTGTCTAGTAAATTATTATTTTAAATCGGGGCCATCCTTTCAGTTAAACTCAGGCTTTAAGATGGGCTTTCCGTGCAGCTAAACTACTAGGTAAGCGTAATTTGATGATGCAAGGGCAGAAAAGTTATAAAAAAATCAAACTTCCACAACACAGTTTTTCTTCAATTTTTCATTAAAATGTAGATAATCAACAAAGAAAGTGATCAATCAAAAGAAAACCTGGGGTCACCGAACATTTTAAGAGAGTTAGATTATTAAAATGCTCACTAGTTAGTGCTTTATGTCTCTACATTTCTTCAACAGCGCACACACTCAATGCATGAGGTGGCATGACATCACAACATGAATTGCATGCGTAGTAAGGGTGCGCAGAAACAATTAACATGTATGGTTAATGTAGCTGAGACAAAGAATAACAAAGGTGAATTTCCCAACCTTGCTCCTCTGTTGTTTTTTCTTGGTCTTTTTCCTTTGAAACATCTTTATTTTCTTTGTCATGTTCAAGAATTTCATTATTATTGTCAATGACTCTGACACCCCCACTCAGTACATCTACGATGATCTCTTTCCCCACTTCTTTCTTCCCTGTGTCCTTAGGTATGTCCTCATCTTTGGTACTCTTTGCATGTGCAACAGGCACAGCTAGGCTTGAGATGCTTTGTGTATTCGTGGAGAGTTTGTTTTCAGCTGCGGCAGTAACCACAGGAGATATCGGACTCATTAGTGTTGATGGTAAGGTAATGGGCATTTTTGATGATGTAGCTATCGGCGTAGAAACCGAATGAGATGTGTCCTGTGGATTACTAGCTGGCAGCGGAGTAGTCACTGTTCTGTCGTTATCATCAGGTGTTAGAAGTGAGCTTGTTGTTTCAGTCTCTGTTTTTGTTTCTGCTTTGCAAGGTGCATAGTTTGCTTCAGCTAGCAGTTTCTTTTCCTTTACACAATCAACAATCCAGCTTGGGGTGACAGTCTTGATGCGGTTGGCATGCTTCAAAGCACATTCGTACTTGGCCTAAATAAATATAAATGAAAAACAAAACAGAAACAAATTTAAAATAGTCAGGTGATTCAATTCACACGAGCTGATGTCCTACAGAAATCTGTGACATTCAGTCCACTTTAAACAGGATCAATTTAATTCTATGGTTTTACAGTATATGTAAGACCCAGGGGGTGGGGGTACTCATGATTTAAAGTGAGAAGGGGAGGGGTTGAAGGAACTTTTTGGGTTTGAAATTCTCAATTTTGGGATTTGTTTGGGTAAGAAAATTTTGGCAAGTATTTTTTTTTCGGTTAGTTTGTAAGAATGACAAATAGGTCTGGGAAGTTCATTGCGATAGCATGATAAATAAACAAACAAACAAACATGACCATTCCAAAAGGACTGTTGTTCTCCGTTACTGTAATTTAATCCCTTCTGGGTACTTGTAAGCCTCCCAAATTCAATATGAAATTGCTGTGGGTTTCATTTTGGTCCATTTGGGGATTTTTGGGGGTTTCACTTTAAGTCCAAGGCTGTGAGTTTTTGGGTGATGGGGAGGCGCGAATGTCCCCATTTGTGTCTTGAAATCCAGAGTACACCCCCCATCCCGGGATGTAAGGTCATGATCACATCATGACTATTTTCATGTCCTTATCACTTGTTTGAACAAGCAATCAACTTACAATGAATATAAAGGGGAAAAAAGCATTTCACGTCTGTTCAACTTTTGTTTCACTTTAACTAAATTCAAGAAAAATTGTTTGCATATTACATAGTACTAGCTGGTACCCGTGAAAAATTCACACCTTAACAACACGTTGTTGTTCTCAAATCATTTATCAGTTTTAGTTGAATCTGCTTGAGCAACATGAGTCATTTGTAAAGCGTGAACTCTGTCTGTTTTAATTCATTGTTTAGCTATTAAAGGAAGCGAGGCAATGTTTTGAAAGCTGACACAGCTTTAAATATAAAGTGCTTAATTTGTCACATATGAAAACCGAGACCAATTTACATATTAAGTCATACATTAACAGACATGGCGGAGTGTTCGCTTCCAGAGAGGAACGTGCAACTGCTTGTGCAAATTCTCCAAAGTGGCTCTTTCTGATTTAAAACCAAATTGCGCACATCCTTGCCAGGAAAATACAGAAATGGTGTGGTTGTGGCTTTTTGTAACTTCGCCGTTTTTCTGTGATGAGTGGACAACGGTTAATCCGTTTCCGTTTATATATTATAAGATTACAGGGCAGTGTAAAAATTGTCGGGCAAGTACAAATCACAGATCACTCGCCCAGTTTGGTGAGTATGATTTTCATATCCAGAAAATATTATTTCAAAATAAGCGTAACTTTTGACTTCGCACTTTAAAATAATCTTACTGTCCACAAGCCAATAGCTTACCAACCAGCATTTTGAAATCTCCAACAAACCTGGGGCCCGTTTCTCGAAAGTCCCGATAACTTTTCGGGCCCGGAAAGCTATTTTATGTCCGCGATGTTCACATTAAAGACTCAGATTTTGTTGGTTTTAAAAGCTGAGCAATAAAATTCTAAGTTGATAAAACAAGTCGGGCTGATATGCGGGCCAAAAACTACGCCAACACACTATAGATTTTGACTTTAAAATATAGCTCCGGGCCCGAAAAGTTACCGGGACTTTCGAGAAACGGGCCCCTGGTTCGTAAACAGATAAAAATGGCTTCCACTTGGTGATTGTTACATGTTTGATGTATTTGCACAAAGGAATACCTCTGGTCATTAATTACGCATAGTCGTCCACTGAGCCGCGAATGGCTGCAAGATGGCTATTTCCCACCGCTCTTACTGTACAATTTCGACACTTTGTTGCAAACTACAGGAATTTAGGAATATGTATCAATAAAGCTGCTTTTCAACTTTTGAAGTAAGTGTGCTCGTTTTTTTATTGTGGAGTTACAGTGTAAGGTCTGTAATACAGTCTAAGGATTAAGGAACAGTATCAAACGTGATTAAAAATTATAGTTGTATTATTCGTGGGGGGAGGAGGGGGGAGCCTAATTTTTTTTTTTTAATGGAGGAGACTGGGCGAGTGAAAACTAATCTGGGCGAGTGCAATTTGAAGGTCACTCGCCATCTGGGCGAGTTCTCCAAAATTTTAGTTTCCAGCCCTGAGATTACATGTAGTAACAGAAAATTTACATAAATGCCAATTTCAAAAAAGCAGCGCTAGGTTATCGGAAACATTATGCTGCACATAATTGTACTTGTACCAAATGGATGTTATCACGCAAATTTGACGGAGAAATTACACTTATAAAGTGAAACTTCCTTTACACTGGCACCACATTATTACTGACAGCCATTTGGTCATTATAGTATGTGTATAATATTCACTAAACACTGTATGGGTAATAAATTTTGACTTAAACACTAGCTTATCCAGTCATTAAATGACTGGATAAATTTTTTTAATGTAACTTTGTGACAACTCTCTTGGTCCTATTGATAACTGATGTTCAATCTTCTCAAGACCCAATGGTAACTGCATTAGAGTGATAAGGTTCCATTGTTACAAGTTACTAGGAACATGTACTTACTCCAGATGGGTGTGGAACAACAAGATGAGTGCAGTTGGGGTTGAGGTTCAATTGGCACTGGCCACCATGGTACGTTACCATGGCCCACAAAGCATCTCGGTCTTCTTCTGGAATCTATCGAGTGACAGACAGGCATCAACTTGCCAATCAACATTTATTCAGTGAAAAGGAAATTATTATCTGCTATATACACCTGTATGTATGCATTTGTACTCATGTAACTATCGCAGTGACTGAAATTAGCAGCACTTAAAAATAACATGAATGCATGTGGGTAAGCATACGTGTAAAAAATGAACAAAGCAATCCTGAAGTGTACAGTAAACACATACTTAAAGGTATATGTTCACTGTATACTTATTGTCAAAAGTACTTGTTTTGAAAGTGAATGTACAACTGTAATACAGTAAAAGTGCATGTATTAAGACTGGTTTTAAATTGAATGTCACAAAAATGGCCAATCCTTACCCTAACATAATGAACCATTTAAAACTCAAAGCACAAACATGTAACAACTGATGTGTCAAGTGCCAAATTAAAGTAAGTTGTGAGTTGTGATTAGTTTTAGTGCAAAATGTTTTACACAAATTTCCGGCAAAACCAAAAGCAAGAATGAAGGAGTTACACATACTGTTGGTACTGAATTGAAAACCGCTTTGCATTAAAGGTATCTGCATAGATTTACATATAAGCAAGATTCCTCCACCCTTGGCATGATACTATTACCTATCGTGTTGGCAGATTTTGAGAGCCTCAGTTAAATCTGAAGAGCTCTACTGGCTAAGGCTTTGGTCTCCAATGGGTTCAAACGAGCTCAATTGGTTTGGCTCAGAGGCCTGAAAAGGACAGACCCTAGTCCTCTAGGATGGGGTTTTCAATCAGGACTGAATACTAATAAACATGAAATAAAATTTCTTGAGTAGACCTGTAGATACCCCAACCACATCCTAACATGTAATCCCTCTACAACAAGAAGAGGTGGAAGCACAGATGCCTGGATGTGAAAAGACACTCAGAAGCCAGAGTCTAAGCAATTCTACTGTTCGAACCAAGGGAGCCGTTAGTGGGCCCAGATAGCTTGTAATGTGGAACAACAAAATATTTACATGGGCCTTAAATATTATGCATCATATTGAGTCAAAAGGCCCATATGGAATAAGAAATGGAAAGTATACGCTGACAGAGGTACTTGGGTAACTAGAAGTTTGATCTAAATTATATGTTGTAGTTCAATTTTATCCTAGGTTCAATTTTTATTTTTATTTTGGGAAAATAAGAATTGAAACAAGGATAAAATTGAACTACAGCACATACACTGTCAAGTAAAATTGATTTAAAACCAGTGATGTGAGGGTTCACTCAATCTGTTTTTTTTTTCTGAGCAGACATGCAAAATGCATTTCCTCTGAATTGGATACAAGTTACGATTTTATGTCAACAGATTCCTCAATGTTTTTTCCCAAATTTTCTACACTTGGATAGAAAAATACTGGAATGGAATATGTACATGTATGTACTAACCTGGGAAGGGCAAACAACTATTCCTTTGAAAAGCTGTCCTGATTCAGATTTGAAGGCTTCACACCTAATCCCATGTCAAGGAAATGTACAATTACACTGTGCATATACATGAACGTACACATGCACATAGTACCGTATTGAACTGTTTTCTAGACCAAAATCAAAGCCACCCTGTTCAATCATGACTGAAGAAATGCAGTAAACAAACTCGAGAACAATACATGTACATGTAAATGGCACAAAGGATGGGAAAACACACATCAGAAAGCCAAGATTTTTGCATTAAAATTATTGACAGAGAAAGTGGCATGAGTTTTTTTTGACTATGTGTACATGTAGTAAAGCAAAACCAAAGCAAGGGTGAATTACTCTCAACACTCAGTTAAGAACTGCTATTACATGGTAACATGCACATGCAGTCACAATAGGGGTAATGCCGTTAATTAGTCTATTAATTTTTTAATATAAAACTACATGTAAACAAACAACTGTGATAATTATAGGACAAATTTTTCTCAAAAGGATACGGTAATACCATTTCACAAGCAGCACTTAGAAAGACCCACTTTGGCTGCAAATACAAACAAAAAAATTAACATTGGTATCATTGTAAACCAATGGTACACGTACATGCACGGGTGTAATTTAAGTTTAACAAATTATCACAATTTCCAAAATAAAGCCACACTTGAATTTGCTGACAACTTCACCACCCCAACAGTGACATGGTTCGTAACTGTACTAGTAACTTTTGACTCTGTCTATAAAATATAGTAAAAAATAAATATACATATTACAATGTACTTTTCCTCTCAGAAATACATGGACAAATATTATGGATTGCTTGTGTAAGTCACTGATAAAAGAATGTTGAACAATGTTTAAATAACATACAGTGTAATTTTTAATCCCTGATCATAATTGATGGCTGTGATAGGGCAGTCAGTGCGTGGCAACTCTGGTAACTAAGTGTGTAAAATTCTGGTACTTGTCAATTTGTAACCTGTGACATGGCCCTAGACATGGTGCCCAGGGACCATATACCCAAAAGACATGTCATGTCTTTTTGGTTGAAGTATGTAAACTGAGCAACTTGCTCAGTGCTTCTATGAACACTGGCACAAAGCCTTGGGTAACCTCTTAATAATTCCATCCAAATGCCCAGTAAACCAAAAGTGGAAAAAAAAAACTTGCTCACTGGTCATTTGTTGCCCAGTGTAGAACTATCATAAAGGGCAGTGCTGTGTAACATCTGTGAAGGCTGAAATACTGTACATATTAACTTTACGGGGACTTTCGACTTCATGGGTGATTGCCATTGTTCTAGGTTTAAGTTTACTTACTTTAACTTACAATAAACTTCATATGGACAGATCAATGCAATACAAATCATACTACATGGCAGCCATACAGACGCCCTTCTGTTTATGAGTACATACCTTTACAATGGTCAAGTTATAATCCTTGGCTTCACTGAACTGAGGAAAACTTGTGTCCTTGGCAATGACATGTGTCACAAGGTCACTGATGTAAAACTCACGGGCTGCACCACCTGACTTCAGTACTTGCTTTACCTAATTAATTTATTAATTGATTAAATAAGAACAGTCTATGTTGATTGTGCATGGGCCACTGTGGTTTATGTTGCGGCACAGGCAAACCATCCTATGTTTGTGTGGTTGTTGTTATTATGGTTTAAAGATTTTCGAACCAGTTTAATTTTAATTTTTTTTTCTCTTAAGTAGATTATGGAAATGAATCTAAGACAAAGAAAACTAAAAACTGAGCTGGTTTAAAAATTTTTAAACCAAAGAAAAATTTGAACCACAACATACCCATTTCTTGTATTGTGATTCGTATCTCAATTCATTTTAATATAAGCATGCTGTGATGTACTATAACATGCACTAAGCTATAAGTACAGAGAACACTGAAACTAATGTAAAACATTTTCTTCTTATCTCAATGCTAAGTATTTGACTTGTATCATTTTAATAGCTACCCCTAAGACATTACTTTCTCTATAAATAAATTGAACCCAGCAGTCACATCAAAGGTTGGTAAAGTATGATTGTCCGAATGAGCCTAGTCCCGAGAAGGACTGTTACGTTTGTGATGACCTTGACTGACATTTCAACAACCTGAGCGGAAGTCATCATCAGGGTCAATTAATAAATTGTGAATTGTTAGTAGATGTTATATACATCTACTTATAACATCTACTAACAATTCACAATTCATCACGACTCTGATAATGACTTCCGCTTTTTAGGTTGTCGAAACATTGGTCAATGTCATCATAAACAGTCCTTCTCAGGACTACACTCACCAGATGATCATACTTTATCGACTTATGACATTACTTTCTGTAAAAAACTTTTTTGTTCTTCCACAGAATGACCAGTGGTGCAACAATACATTGTTTCATTGTTACAGCCCTCACTGTACAATATTGAAGACACATTGAGATTTAAAATGTTCTATCCAGATACCAACACAACTTTCCATAAAACAAATCCAAATCGTTATGGATTAAAAGTGAATTAAAAATTGTCACAAATCCTGGGTTAGCTAACCCTGCTTTGACCAACAAGACCCAAACTTAAGATTTTGTAAACAAGAACCTAGTGGGCCAGCATTGCTTTCACTGGAAAACTTTGAAACTTTTAACAGCAAACTTGAAGTGAAGGCTGGTATCCAACGTAATTAAATGCTCATGATTTAATGGGTTGGATAAAATTACTCTTGACTACAGTAATAAATTTGATTGCTGGTGAATCTGACAGACTTGATATGAAATGCTAAAAAAACTGTTGCAAAGTATACCTGTAAGCCTAAGCTTGAAGATGACCTCAGCTAAACTTGAAAAATTAATTGAGCGTAATACATTAGGTAAGCTCATATTATTCTGGCTATTCATGAAATGTTCATGCCATGATGTCTGAAATAATTGCATCAGATCAGAAGGATTGTAATACAATTGCAAGTAAATGTATTGTGTCGATACAAGACTTATAGCATTAAATACTAAAAGAAAAAAAAAACAGGTTTTTCTCACGCACTTTTAGTCTAACTGAATTTAGCAAAATACGATGCAAATATGTTTGTTTGACTGGAGGCAAATGACAGTACACGATCGAACGCGAAAATCCATTCGAAGGGTTTCTCGCGTTTATCTAGAAGTGTGGAAAATATCACAGTACTTTTATTCGTAGTTTGTTTGAAGCCAGCTTTATTGTAAAATTTAAGAAAATCAAATGCCGTTTACAGACAAAACCAACTTAAAACAAGGCGTAACGTGTGCTGTTTACATCGGACAGTGTTGAACTGAATGCTTCATTCAGGATTCTAAACAGAATTGATTTGCATTTCTCTCAGCGCGATTTTACACGATTTTGCACTAAGCAATGCATCACATACCTCTTCATTGTTTTCGTCGGCTAAGAAGAATCTGACGTCCTTAAAAATGCACTTTTTTGAGCTCGATTCTGCAGCCATGCTCAATTCCACTGTTTATCCACCATGTTGAAACTGACCTGGCATCTGGTGACTGGCGGGAAAGAACATCGTTCCCAGTGTTCCTCGTTTAAGCCTCGTCCTCGAAACGAGGCGAACCAAGAGACGTAAAGGAAGAAAGCCCGCCCCTCTGATCAGCTACGTCGATTCGATCGCAAATTATATAACTGTTATATAATTGTACTTGTGCAAATTTCGTCCACAGACTTAAAGGCTACAGCCGCATGACTATGTGGAGGAAAGCTTTGGCTGTGGAAGTGAAAGGATTAAACATAACTGCCTTGCCCTTTATCGTGCATACCATGCTAATGGCTTTGTACTTCGCGATTAAAAATTTCATGTAGATCTGAATTGAACATTATCAGTATATCACAAAAATAAACAGACTTGGGTCAATGTGTAGAGTTTCATGAAAATGTTACGGCTAGTAAACGACTGACTGTGATAAGTCTCAAAATAAGTCCAACTTTTAAAAGCACTATAACAATTTAGAGGCGTTTTTGAGCCTATACACAGTCGCTGAAAAATTGCATTGCATTTCTACCGTTTCGGCAAGTTTGTTGCCTCAACAGTTTCTTAACTTCAAAGACAGCTAGGGCCAAGAAATTAAAGCTACTAACGAAGTTCTACAGCTGTTTATAAATGGGCTATTTAAAGGAGACAAATGTTCTTGTAGTCCTCTATTTGTCTGCTTGACATTAATTGTGGTAAATAGCGCTTGCATATTCCTCTATAGTGCTCTATTTGTATGCTTGACATTAATTGTGGTAAATAGTGTTTGCGCATTCGGGTTGGCCACACTGAAATCGATTTAGACCTTGGTTTCGTTAATAAACATTCTTCGTTTAATGAGTATGGGGCTGTTTACATGGAGGGAGGAAGATCCTAGCGCTAGGAAGATCCTAGAAGGCGGATCATCCTAGCGCCATATGTTTTCTGTATTCAGTTTACATGCAAAATGTTGTACTTGGCCCTAGCGCTAGGATCTTTCTAGTGCTAGGATGTTCCTAGCTGAGAGATAGGAAGATCCTAGCGCTAGGAAGATCCTAGCACCATGTAAACTGCCTTCGTTCGGAAGATCCTAGTACTAGGGACAGAAACACAAATATGGCAGCAGCCGGGCGTTCAGCTGCTAAATACCGACAGTTTTATTTGATTTCCAGCAACCACCCTGACCGAAATTTTTGCATGTAAACCAAACGAAAATTTGTTTCGCCTTCTAGGATCTTCCTAGTGCTAGGATCTTCCTCCCTCCATGTAAACAGCCCCTATGGCAAACTGAGTGTACCCTACGAGCAGTTGGTTTCATCTACGCTCCTCTATACTACGCTTAGGGGTACCAGAGTGCGATTTCCTCAAAATGTTTTTTTTTTCGCACCAAAAATAAAAAAAAAATTGCATTTACCAAGATTTCCTGGCGTTTTGTGAAAACTGTTCTTCTAGAATAACAAGAGAAAGATGTTAATTTAATTAAGAGGATTTTAGCAAGGAAAGGAGGCTATAAATTTAAAAAACATTCTTGAAACCGACTGTTCGCAAGTCACGTCGGCAGAACTTGAAAAACTGATCCAACGTTTTCAAGTTGTAACTCGATCTTACGCTGGCCATCCTTGGCCAAAGGCACACTGCATTAGTACAGTACTAGTTTGTTTTGACCGTCTCAGTCAGACGGTTATTACAGTTGTCATGCCTGCTCAAATACACGATTTCATTTCAAGTGAACCATATTTGGTAAGCTTCCGAAGTTTTGTCATACATTTGCCAATTTATCACACTTTTGTGCTCGCGTGCCCGCCAGGATCTGATGAAAATAGGACGACTCTTCGCAGTCTACAAGGAAATATTTTTTTGGTCGCAGAAACGTATTACTGAACTGGTTTCCCTTTCGGTATGAACAAAAGAATTAAAAGCTACAAAAGATGAATTGTACGTGCTAGTAACAAGGTCTTTCTTTGTTCAAATGAGCGTGAAAATAACTTAGTAACCTTAACCTGCGATTAAGCTCTATTTTCGTTTTGCTTGGTGAAACATTCAGGCGGAAGGGCGAAACGAAAAATAGAGCCTGATACAACTCTTCTACGGAGCGTCTTCCAACCACTTTTTTGATTGCTTGACATTCAACAAAATAGCCAATCAAAATTTCTTCTGCTGTACGCGATCCTCGGTATGCAAATTTTCCATAACGGCAATTTGCAAAACGACCCACTGATGTCAGCAAGGAAAAAAAAATCACAGGCTACGGTACATCTTCCAGGCACTAGCGCTCAAATTTACAAGATTGCTAACTTGAAGGTACTCGTTCTGGTATTGTACATGGTTGCTCTGTCTGAGCCGAAAATGAAAATTCTGAAGACGATGAGGTGATCTATTCACTGAAACTTCTATAAGATATGATCACAATCAAGATCCTGCTGCTTTTAAAGTAATAAAAATAAACTATAATGAAAAAACAGCAACGAAAAAATGACGAGCGAGTTGGTTTTCCCGATATTTCAGACAGTCAAGCCGTCCTTCTTTGTCCCTTGACGTAGCGTCTCTATACACTAACATACCCACAAAGACGGGATACAGGTGTGCAGAGACGCCCTAGACCAACGCACAGAGACACCAATACCCACGGAAAGACTTTGTGATACGATACGCATGATCCTGACGATGAATACATTTGAATTCAATGACGAATTCTCTGTACAAAAACATGGGACGGCTATGGGAACCAAAATGGCCCGGCATACGCGAACCTCTTCGTGGGAAGGTTTGATAAACAAGCCTTGGAAGGGGCCAAAATAAAACCCTATGTCTGGTGGCGTTACCTCTGATGATATTTTTATGATATGGACTGGGAACGAGGATGAACTCAGAGAATTTATTGAATATTTAAACAATTTAGATCCGACAGTCAAGTTTGCTTCAGAGGATCATCATCTTTAGTTGCTTTCCTTGATATTAGCCTGTATCCATCAAAGACGGTAAATTTCAACAGATCTCTATGTGAAGCCAAATGACACCCACCAATACCTCCTCAGCTCATCTTGCCACCCATATCATACAAAAAGATCCATCCCCTACAGTCTTGGATTACGCCTCCGCCGCATTTGTTCAGATCACAACGCATTTAACAAAACCATTAGTTATCTCTGAAGAAAAGAAACATTTATCATAGGTTCTTGTTTCAAACGGATATCCTTCTTCATTTGTACGAAAGCTCTCAAAGATAACAAGACCAACAGCCAACAAAGAACCTACGCAGGAATTTAAATCTACTGCGGTTCTATCCTACATAAAATGTGTATCAGAGGTTCTTCCCCGCTGCCTACAACAACAAGGCGTACGCACCGTCTTCAAATCAGACGCAGCTCTTAGGTCTCACTTAGTGCGACCGAAAGACGCCCTTGAACCAACTAAACAAGACGGTGTCGTCTATAAGATTCCACGTGAGGCGGCAAAGTATACATCGGGGAAACAGGGAGAGCGATGCAAGAAAGGATAAAAGAACACGGCAGAGATATACGGCTTGCTCGTACGCAAACCTCCGCAGTTTCGGAGCACGCTAGCTAACGAAACGGGGCATCTTCCTATTTGGAAAGAAGTTAAGTTTATTGATCGTGACCCTCACTGGTACACACTTAGGGTCAAAGAAGCTATCCATATAAGACTTCATAACATCAAGAGAGATAGTGGAATCGAAATTCCTGAAGCTTGGATACCTACGATCAAAAAGCACAACAGGCGATCAACCACAAAGCGGACCTGTGAGGGAACAACATCTAATAGTCGGAATAATAATGAGGTTCGAAATGCACCAATAGCAGCGAACTAACATGCTACAAATAGCAACACGTAAACAATATTGACCTCATTCAACTCAAAGCGATTCGATCGTGAGACAAACGAATAAACGTTCATCTTTCCTAAGAAAAGTAAGCTTTCGCCTTCTTTTTGAAAACCCCCAGAGAGTTACATTCTCTAATATCCTGTGGCAGGTACTCTGTACTCTGTACTCTTTTCAGGTTTTCTGAAAATTCACATACAAAAAAGTTTTGGCTGTAGGCTATGAAGAACGCAACTTGCAGAATCAGAATGGCTGCTGATTCTTGATCAAGTAATGCGGAACGAGCGTGGTTATCCTTCAGTCTAAGATGGCGCCTTATAACATACGGAAATATTCAGCGCTCTCGCCCAAAATACGCCTGTACTGCAGGCTACCCTACTAAAGAAACTGTGGTACTGTGTCGATGGGGAAGTGAACCACAAAAATTTGGACTTATCAGCCGACGGAGAAATCTTTAAACCTCTCATGGACTGGCTCTTAACGTCTATTTGTTTATAAATTGTTTGCCATATAAAGATACACAGTGCACAAAAGAAAAAAAAACAACCCTAAGCAGGAGCCCATGTGGGTGGGTTCATTTTTATGAAACCTCCAGGTTTAATCGACAGAAGTGAAAACTGTAAAACTCCATTTCAGGTTTTTCTTAGATTGATGGAGAGATCAAGGCTGGAAAGGTAGGATGTAAAAAAATGCTTCGAGGACCAACCAATTGCAAATCCCACCTCAGCCTACGATGCTGTGCAACAACAGAACACTAAAAACTGCTTCCAGCTTTGGGAGAGTCAAACGGAACAGCATGCTTATCAGAGAAAAAAAACTATTTTATTATAACCTTTATTAATGTTTAGTTACAGCCCGAATTAACAACCAACCTTAATTCTTTACCATCTTTTTAATGCAATTAATCTTAAAATCTCCGACTGAGGTCAAACAGTTAACTTTTCTTATTTGCATTACAATGTCTGCGAACGTGGATGTGAGGCAATTTCGGGCAATATTGCACTTTTTGTCCGAAATTGCCTCACATCCACGTTCAAATATATTGTAATGCAAATGAGAAAAGTTAACTGTGAAAAGGGCTATTAAGCCTTAAAGGTTTATATGCTCCTGGTGCTGTACTTTTTCAACGATTATCCTCGTCGTCGCCACGGAAACCTCGGGCGGAACCTCGGGCGAGGAATTCGAGGACGTGGAAATCTTGGACGTGGAAACCTGGGGCGAGGGAATCTTGGGCGTGGGAACCTGGGGCGAGGGAACCTTGGACGTGGGAACCTAGGACGAGGGAACCTTGGACGTGGAAACCTGGGACGGGGGAACCGTGGTCGTGGAGGTCGAAACCTTGGGCGAGGGAATCTTGGGCGCGGGAACCTTGGGCGAGGAAATCTTGGACGTGGAAACCTCGGCCGTGGGAACCTTGGGCGAGGGAACCGCGGGCGGAACCTTCGAAACTTCGGAACCTTCCTTCGTGGGATTGGATCCTCTTGTAGGTCTCCAATGCTGCACATGTAGTATAAAAAGGGCAACATGTTAATTTTAACAGGTATTCTCTTAATAGTTTCTACAATTGCTTCCCTTATGTAAAGCGGATGTTTGTTAGGAAAATGAACTAATTTCATGATAACCACTACACGTCCCGGCTCACACGAATGATACCGAATGACACAATCCATAGTGCGCTCTCTCTGTTCTCGTCGCCTGTAACCGAGAAAAAAGCTATTCGGAATAACAGCTGCTCAATGGGTTGCACTGTCGCTTTACTAAGGTTAAACCATTATTATAATGATAAATGGACGATCGAGGAAGTTTTCATTCATGTCAATATACAAAACCAATTAAGCTACCGCCAGCTAGGTCCGTAGTGGGAAAATATTTGGTCCAATTCTTATGTTTTCTGACCTTAGCCAAATGCGTGGTTCATAAACCAAAAGTAACAAAAGGACTGAGACTAACAATTTCCGAGAAAGCTAGTTCTCTGAAGCTCTCATTACTATGGCTTTTTCACGCATTTATCGATAGCATCGTCAGACATCTGTATTGGCAACCACCAGTGCATCTATATTACTAGCTCACCACTTTAAACTCAAATGCACCTCGATGCAATTTTGTTCTTAGCAATCCCGTTAAATCACCGACAAGTATAAGGGAGACTCACCTAAGTTCAGTTTTTGTATAGCAATAGGATTGTTTTAATAACTGCAATAATGAAAAGAAAAATTTGCTTATAACAGCAGGTTTTCCAAAAAAAGTATTTTTACCTTGCCGGGTCTTCTATCCCATCAACATCATCGAAGTCTTCTTCATCGTCTTCGTCGTCTTCTTCGTCCTCAACATCGTTTTTCTTAGGAACCTCGTCCTCTTTAAGATCAACTTCAAAACCACCATCACTGGAAACGATACTCTCCCCTTTCACGCCAGAATCGTAACTGTTCTCGTCATCTACCGGGTTAACAGCTGTTTCATCTGGTTCATCTACCTCGTCTTCATCGTCGTTGTCTTCTTCATCAGCGCCTCCTACATTCTTTTCTTCGGCAACATCGTTTTTAGCAGGGGCATCGTTGTTGTTCAGGACAACTTCAGATCCATCATCGCTCATCCTCTCCTTCTTGGCACCATAATCGTTGCTTTGCTCGTCATTTACCGTGTTAACAGCTGTTTCAACTGGTTCTTCTGATACAACTTTCTGTAGCAGAATACCAAGAGTACAGCTCAAAGCGAAAATCACAAAAAGTGTCTTCATGATTTCATTTTTGGATTGCAAGCTCTCAAACGAAACAGCAGAAGAAAGCTGCTATTCTGACAGTTTTGCCTTTTTTCACCTTATTTAAAGCTGTTGGCCACCCATATATTGCTGTTTCACTCTGCTAAGCCAATGTCTCGCGTGGAGGTTAAGAGTGCTTTCAATGCTTGTGGTAAATTCTTCTTGCCTCTAGAATCTAATATACGAGACAAATATAACCGAGCTATAATTCTACCTTCTATTTTTGTTGCGGTTTATTATTTTTATTTATTTACTGATTTGCGATAAAGGCTTTGAGTCTAAAATGATCCTAAGATAAAAATAAACATCAAATAATAAAAGATATTCAACCTGGTCACAGATAGTGATTCATTTGAAATACTCAGAAAATAAAATGACCAGAGATATTGTTGGGAAGCTGTTAATACAAAGTTGAAGTTGTTTCTTAATGTGAGTCTCTGTGTGTGTGTGCCCCGTGTGTGTGTGTGTGTGTGTGTGTGTGTGTGTGTGTGTGTGTGTGTGTGCGCGTGTGTGTGACGACTGTCTGGGAATGTCTCATGACCGTCATGACGGGAAACAGGAAATGAAATGGTACCTTTTTTTGGCGTCAACCCAGAGCATGCAACACCTAAAAATGCCTTGAAACTGCTTTGTTAAGGGCCCCTTCTTGAATGGAATTTTAGGCCGGCAATATAATTATTGTGATTATATTGCGCTGGTCACAAATTCGCGTCGGGAATGGCCATCTCCTCTTATCAGGTGCTAGATATGTATGTGAAGATTTGCATGTTTTAAGAATTTACACACCTAACGAAAAGTTTGCACAGTTTGGCTATTTTTTCTGTAGGATTACGGCCCCGTCTACACGTATCCCTTTTCAACCGTCTCTCTTTTTTTAAGATTCAATTTATTACGGTTTGGTCTCCCACGTATACCATCGAAAAAAGTTGAAAACGCTCCAAAAACAAAGTTGTGTGAAAGCCACGTCTAAAGTGGGAAGAGAAAGATGACAAAATCGAACAGTGAAAGTGAAGATTTCCCTTATACGGTTTTGTTTTGCCTTCCGTCCACGGGTCGTATTAAAGGGAATAAGATGTTCAAAAACCGGATCGTTTTCAATCGTTTACGCACGGACGCTGAAAACTTGTTCCGAAAAATAACATTTTAAATGAAATCGAATAAAGGGAATACTTGTGCACTGGTACTGTCCCTTCAAAACTCTTAGTTCGAAATGACTCGGGTTTTCATGGCTGAAAAGGCAACTAACGTTTGATTAACAGTGAAAGGCGTGCTAAGTGCTCGCTAAGGATTTAAGAGCAAATGTTGCCAAAAATCAAACATTTTCAAAATATTGTGGCAACAGCTCAAAAATCAATTCCGCTCATATTCTTATGTTAGGTAGCCCTTAATGTGAAACAAATCGCTGCATAGTTCGTTTGGCTGAATATCGATTTGTTTTCAAGAAAATCGATATTAACAGAATTCTCTCAAAAGACCGCTTTTGAAGCTCAAAATTGAAGGCAAATCTCGAGGCTTCGCGTGACAAAATGAAGCACTCCAGAGCAATAAAAATTAACCAAACTTGTAGAGCGATGTTTAAATATATGTCAAAAGGAATTTCAGCTATTTCTGCTCATTTATTTACGAGCTCTAATTAAATTTATCCGACATACTTTTGACTAGATAAAAAGTATATCAAGTTTAACCTCTAAAAAAAGTATGTGGTACCGAATATTATTCGTCAAGAATCTGGATTTCAAGAGCAGAAGGGATGCTCTTTTGCCTCCTAAAAGGATTTTTTGGGGAAATTTATTGACGCGATGTTATAGAATTTTAAAGTTGGACAAAATGCGTCGATTCAAGCGATCAGAAAAGTCAGCCTAATTAACTCAGAGTGTACACATACACAAACAACTTCACGTTTACCGCAGGTCTTGATCAGCAAACAACCGATTTTAACACAAAATCCTCTAACCTTCATGTTGCTGTATCACAGATGAGAGCTGTGGTCCTTGTTCATGTTAAAATTCAAGCAAACTGCAAGGAAACTTGACAGGATATCACAACATGCCATGCCGTTTCACCAAACATCCGCCGTTTTTGATGTGAGGATTCTCTTTTCCTATTTTCGTTAGAAAACAGGCTTAAGGTGTTGTACAAAGATGCCTTTCCTTTGAAACTAGCTCTGAACCGAACAGCGAAACAAGAAGTCGTTAATACAAAAACATCTGTTGCGTGCTTTGGGTGATGCCGCTAATTAATTTAGTCAGAACGAGTTTTAGTGAAATCGACAACTGCATGCATGTACCGCGGTAACGAAATTTTGGGTGCATCGAGTGACTTTGGGGAATAAGGTTAAATTGTTTTTTCAAATAAGCTATTCTTGTCATCCTACGTTTATTAATTTAAGGACTGAGCGAAGATTCTCAGTAGACTGGTTTCAGATGAGCACTTAAAATTGCGTGAAACTGAAAAAAAAAACGTCCGTTGGTTGCGTGACATTAACCCTAGAGCTTTTTCCTGGTGGGCAGGGCGAAGGGATTTAAAAATATATTCTGTTGGTTTTCCAAGAGGTAGCACAAGTAATGAACTATGGCTGGATTAAAATACAAAGTTGGGCATGAAAATCTCCTTGTTTTCAGTCTGAGAATGTTTTCTTTCTTTTTGTTTAGGGTGGGACTTTTTGTTTGGGCTAAAGGTGTTTGAAAAGACGTTCAAGAGAATACTAAATCGACTGATTGTAAGTGCCCGGGTAAAAGTAATAGTATAAGTAAACGATTCTTGGCATTAAAGGATTTTCAAATAAAGCGGAGCTTTTCCATCTGTTGTTTCAGAACTCACCTAACCCACCTTTAATGTATCAATTATGCAGAAGTGAAACCTTTCTCTTTACAACATCACACAACATTCAAGCCAGCCACCTGCATGTGATAAAGCTTTGTTCAGTAATTATAAAAGCGGATCGGAAAGGAATTTTGCAGGTTCTCGATTTTGCGAAAACTTGATTTCACAGACCCAAAAGGCCCCGAGTAGAAATACTTAGTCCGTGCCTGCACCCTTTCCTCGTGCGTTTTAGTATTCTTTAAAGGCATCTTGAGGTGACTTGGATATCTAAGTCACCCTCATATCAAGGTCGATAGTCTTCGAACACCTTTAAGAGTGATAGCGGGTCGCTGCGGCTCGCTTGGAATTATCATCTTGGAATTATCTTTCCCTTTTGCTTAACCGATCAACCGACCGACCGACCCACTTTCGCGAGGATGGAGGCGATGGGTGGCGGGGGGGGGGGGGGGGGGGGGGTTGGAAACCTACTTAAGGGGAAACCTTTTCATGTTGAGGGATTAAGGGTTCAAACTTCCCCCTTCTCTTAGCCTTCAACCCCAGCTGCGCCCTCATTTTGTTAGCTCACGCTCTCTGCGTTTTTGGCGTTTGCAAACTTTATGACTCGGCCAAACTCCTTCAACATTATTCAACAATCTTGAACACAACTTTGTTGTGCGATGTTGAACAAGGTGGGCAAATGAATTCAATACTTTTGATCACACCTGAGAACATAGAAAACGTTTAATCAATATTACAGAACATCACTGCACAGGGTGGCACACCTGAAAACAAAAGAAAAGTCGGCAAAATTGTGAAACATCATTAAGCTGGAAGGCCAAACTTGCTTTTAAAATTCAACAGCGTTGATCGGTGTTGAATAGAACGTTGAACCCCCCAGTTAACCGTTTTGTAGTTTTCTTCACTATTGGAAGCTTTAAAAAAAGACTGCACGCACTACAGTGTCAGTCGAGTAGAGTCGTTTTTCGTTGGTGCCTGTTGAGCATCGAAAGCGGAAAAACCAAGACTCATAAAAAGTCATCCAAGTAAAGCTCGTAGTGGGTTGTATTTTCTGCCACAGGACAAAGCTCTTAAAAATCTTGCAGATCATTAAATTTATTCCCTGAGAACCATTACGAGTTTTGATTTTTTTATTAATGTCTATTCTCCGTAAATAAGTGTTTGTGCGTTTAATGTACACTAGCACGTAAATACGAACAAGAACCAGGTAAAAATAAAAAGGAGGTTTAACGTATCACCACTGCCTTATTTGAAAGTCTTTGAACGCCAGGAATCGATACAATCAGTCGACTCAGTGTTCTCTAAAACTTCTTTCCCCGAAACCTATAGCCCAAGCCCCACCCCACCCTCACCCCAACAAAACGAGAAAAGAATTTTAAGACCGAACAGGAAATTTTTATGCCTGACTTTGTATTTTAGTCTAGCCATAGTATATAATATAGCGTTCATTAACTGTGCGACTTCTTAGAAAACCAACAGAGAATATATTTTTAAAACCCCCTTTGCCCTGCCCATCAGGTAAAAGCTCAGTCTAGGGTATGTCACGCAACCAAGGTGCGCTTTTTTCAGTTGCACAGATTTCAAAGTACTCATCGAACCCAATCTACTGCGAATCTTCGCTCAGTCATTAAAGTAGTAAACGTAGGAAGACAGAATTAGCTTATTTGAAAAAAATTAAACCTTATTCCCCAAAGTCATTCGATGCACCCAAAATTTCGTTACCGCGGTACATGCATGCAGTAGTCGATTTCACTAAAACTCGTTCTAACTTAATTAGCAGCATCACCCAAAGCACGCAACAGATGTTTTTGTATTAACGACTTCTTGTTTCGCTGTTCAGTTCAGAGCTAGTTTCAAAGGAAAAACATCTTATGTACAACACCTTGAGCCTGCTTTCGAACGAAAATAGGAAAAGAGAATCCTCACATCAAAAACGGCGGATGTTTGGTGAAACGGCATGGCAAGTTGCGATATCCTGTCAAGTTTCCTTGCAGTTTGCTTGAATTTTATCATAAACAAGGACCACAGCTCTCATCTGTGATACAGCAACATGAAGGTTAGAGGATTTTGTGTTAAAATCGGTTGTTTGCTGATCAAAACCTGCAGTAAACATGAAGTTGTTTGTGTATGTGTACACTGAGTTAATTAGGCTGACTTTTCTGATCGCTTGAATCGACGCATTTTGTCCAACTTTAAAATTCTATAACATCGCGTCAATAAATTTCCCCAAAAAATCCTTTTAGGAGGCAAAAGAACATCCCTTCTCCTCTTGAAATCCAGGTTCTTGACGAATAATATTGGGTACCACATACTTTTTTTAGGGGTTAAACTTGATATACTTCTTATCTAGTCAAAAGTATGTCGGATAAATTTAATTAGAGCTCGTAAATAAATGAGCAGAAATAGCTGAAATTGCTTTTGACATATATTTAAACATCGTTCTACAAGTTTGGTTAATTTTTATTGCTCTGGAGTGCTTCATTTTGTCACGCGAAGCTTCGAGATTTGCCTTCAATTTTGAGCTTCAAAAGCGGCATTTTGAGAGAATTCCGTTAATATCGATTTTCTTGAAAATAAATCGATATTCAACCAAACGAACTATGCAGTGAATTGTTTCACATTAAGGTCTACCTAACATAAGAACATGAGCGGAATTGATTTTTGACCTGTTGCCACCAAATGTTTGACCGTTGGTAACATTCGCTCTTAAGTATGTTGCTAAAAAAAAAAAAAAACCGGCACACTTTCAGTAACCATTGGCTTCAACTGAATGCGGTGAAGCTAACAGCTCAGAATCTGTCATTTCGCCTCTGCTTTATTTTGAGTATCAAATGAAATTATTAATTTCAACTATCAATATCGGAAAGTACGATATCAAGTAAAATATCAAAGTTGCTACCGCTTTTATCTGTACTGCGTAAAACGCCTTGAAACATTAACTGAGGGGAGAATGATGCTTTCTTTTATAATCAACTTTAGGGTTAGAAGCATTTTTTCAGTGGATGATTCGCCATTTTTACGAGACACAAGCGCAATACTTGAAATTCTTGACGCAAAGTTTTGCAGTTGTAATCTGTTTTCATCCTGAAAATGAAACTTTAAAATTGATATCCAATTTAACTTCGCTTAAACTTTCTTAATTATTCTCTGTCCGTTTTGGTCTTTGTATTTTTTAGTCCTATCAATAGTTATAAGAAGCCTAATAAAAACTGTTTCAAAGCTGTATCAATTCTCTCTCATCTTGCTTTCAAGATGTCTCAGGTTCTGAAACAAACTGATTTCCAATATCGGCCATTGCAAGTTTGTATGTTATTTCCTCTTGATCTTGGCATCTTGGCTAGGGATATTTCTCGAGATATATCTTAGGGCTTCTATTTTTGTGAAAACCAATTTTAGGAATAAACTGAGTTTTCTCGGAAATTTCCGCTCGCAAATATTTCCCGCTCAAAACCAGACATCATGAAGAATCGATTTTGGTTAGTCACCATGTTCAGCTTTGTTTTGTTGATTATCCTGATTTAAATCAGCTATAAGTGCTGCATGGTAACTAAGTTATTTTACAGTGTTGTTGTAAAAATACCTCTATGGTGCTTAGTCTCCCTAAAGACCAGCAGCCTAAATATTTTCGCTTTTTTTCCACTAATCTTTTCCAAATAACGCAAGTTGATAGTAGCCTGCGCGCAGACGTCTCCTATTTCCTTTGCTCGACGCGGAAAAGGCAGATGTGCCTTTTCCGCTTGAAGCAAAGGAAATAGCTATAGGAGACCTCTGCCGGCAGGCTACGTGATCGAGAATAACGTAAACTTACAGCTGGACCAATGTGTACTAGACAACGATTGAAACATTTATGTAAGGAGAATGTTGCAATACAGAAAAGGAACAGTGGGAATGACATACAATATTACAACATGAAGAACAAAAATAAATATGTATATAAAAATAGTAAAAATGAGGATTACATTTCATCACGTTTGTTCATACCAGGAGGTTCTAAGGGTTGGCTTTATCTATAGGATATGACTCCCTGGTTTTACGTAATGCGCACTACCACGGTGAAGATTTAATTATTTCAAGATGTGTAAGTAGTATTATCTGTGATAACATGGCCAGGTTTAGAAAAAAATCCACTGAAGCAGTAGTATGTTTTGATTTAAGGTTGGGTTTGTCAAATGAGCCTCGGTATTCGTGGAAACTGTCTTTGAGTGGTCGTTTAGTTTCACCTATGTATTGTCAGTACCATGAAAATTAGATTTTTAGTGCATGTTAGAAGTTATGTGTAACGTGATTGAACAAGTTTGGCCAGTGGAAAAGAAAGCGTATTGTTGAAGGCGGCTGTTAATTATAGCAGCACTATCCTGTCCGCAGCGGAAAGAGCCAAGTGACGGGTTATTCATGCATTGAAAGTGTCGTGAAATAGTTTGGAGCTAAATGGATATATTAGGTAGCAAAGGTGAGGACCACATTTGTGGGATAAAAACATATCCTCGCAACGAGTGGAAGAATTTAGAATGTTAAAATGTTTATGTATGATTTTAGAAACGTAAAGAAGTGCTGGGTTGTACGTACTAAGAATTAGAATCTTTGCGTTTTATAGTTTGAAATATTCCGTTTCGAGAAACATTAGCAGGGCGTAAAAATTCGTTCGTTAACGGAAGCTACGATTGACACGATTGTAGAGTGGCTTGAGGAGATGTTTTTAACTTAATTATTAACTCATTAATTAACGAAGACTGGAGCTAAACTGAAAGGAATCATGACTTTTCTAGCACAAAGAGGGTGGCAGGAAGAGTTTGAGGAAGTGTCACTTTTTATCTGTTTGTTTAACTTTGTATAAAAGACAATCTGTTTCAATAATGCCGTAATATAAAGATACGGTAACGGCGAGAAAGGAAACCTGTGAGCACTGATTGAGAACTGGTAAACTTAATCGTGGCATGAATAATTATTATTGAGCTCGCTGATAAATATTTTCAGCCGATCGAGATTATGAGAATATCATGATATCATAGATGCTTCAAAAATGCCACGGAAAAGATTTGCAAAAGAAGGGTAATCTTAGTTGTCACGGTTGTACTGCGCCGTAGATCTGTAGCTGTTGATAAGTTGTTCTTGGTAAGCATTATGCGTATTTATTCCCATTTTTTTTAGTAGGAGACGACAGACACCAAAAACGTTCTTTAGTGCAAAGTTGGGTAATGTTGGGTAGCTTTCAAAGTTAAGAAACGTTAGTTGAGCATTAATAAAGATTTTATGTGTTAAAAAGGAAGGAAGTTGAATAACAAAATAAATGTGTGAATCGTGAAATAAGGGGGTTAAACATCACTTCAGGGAGAAAATGTTCTTAAAAAATTAAAACTACTGAACATTTTCGATAATCAAGATCATCATCACATTGTGATCGAAAACGTTTCTGTTATGAGTAATTTTAAATCTTGGAAGACATTTTTACCTTGATTTTTAACCATTTTGTTGCGCAAATGTCTATTAATTAATCATCAGTTTGTTAAGTTTAAGTCCAAGATTTGCTACTCTATTAAGAATATTGACGACGATGATCCCATTAAATAAAAAAATCTCCTGCAGACAGCTTTTGTGTATCACCCGTCAGTGAGGATTGATATGTATGCCAACTTTTTTCAGAATTGAATGGAAAGAAAATGTTAGATGGTATCCCTAATAAACTAATAGAGATCGCTTGTGATGGGAACCCGGCAATATCTCAGTTTACCCTACAAAAGCATGTCAAGGCTTGATCAGGCTGGTAATTTGACATATTTTTATTTGAAGGAGAAACATTTGTCCAATCTTCCTGAAACTTGGCAAGTAGTTTGGTGTCGTTAGTATATAGTAATGGGCTTCGTCTTCGTTCAATTCTTCTTCCAACTCCCCATCACTGGAATAGATCGTCTCTCGCTTGGCAGCTGATTCAACTGGTTCTTCTGATACAGTACTCTGCACCAGAATGCCAAGCGAGCAGCTCACCAGTGCTATCAGAACAAGCGTCTCCATGACTGTATCTACGCTGGCTCTCAAACTGAACAGCAGAACAGATCGTCTATTCTGAGAGTTTTCCTTTTTTTCTATAATAATTAAACCTTTATTTTATCACGGTAAAAATTACATTCAGCTGGGCTGCTTTTCAAGTAGCCGTGAGTAAAAATACAAAATACAAAATGCAAAATACAAACGTGATATCAACGGCTATGTTGCTGGCTCATTGTACGAAGTCCAATGTCCAAGTGGGAGTTGAAGAGCGCCCTTCATGCAAGGCCTATTTCAATTCACCTATAAAATCTAATATACCAGGGAGATATTGCTCTGCTATACTTTTGAACCACTTTGTCTGAGTTCCATCCTAGAAATGCTTAACAAACTCACCCTGCGCTGAAAATAAACACCAAATACTGAACAAAAGTTATGTAAAGCCTGCTCTAGGATTCTCGTAAATGGACAGCAAATAGTCAGAGCGATCAAGGATAACGTCAAAAAGCTCTTAGATTGTTAAGTTCAGAAATGAAAGCATTGATATCGTTTATTTTTAGTTTATTACAATGTAATATTAATTTTTCTTAGGTAGGTAGTTAGTCACACGTACACACGACCCCTCAAGCATGTATCTGCTTTAAAACAGATCGTGGTTAAATAAAGGTTTTACTTACTTACTTACTAATTAAAAGTGGATGGAAGATGACTTTTACAGGTTTTTATAATGCTACTTTCAGGTTGCATTCTTGTTGCTTATTAAATTAATCGACACCGTGACATAACTATTCAAAATAAGCATTTTTTAGCATCGCTCTTATTTCGACGAGACACCTGTAACCTATTTAATGTTGTGGCATTGAGATCACGTTGGTGGCTGGTTTCATAACAAATAGAAGAAAGTGGTTATGGTGGTTACTAGTGTGGATGGAGAATTGTCATCTTCCTCCAAGAAGCACTCTAAAGATTTAGAGGCATTTTTTGAGAATCTACACACCTCATAGAAACATTGAACTATATTTCTATCCTTTTGGCAACTGGTTTGTAGCCTCAACCCTCAACAGTTCCATGAGTTCAAAGACAACTGGGGACATAATGAACCACCACATTTGTTGGTATATGTGTAACTTTGAGAAGATAACTGTTCTTGTAGTCTGCTAGATGTGTGCTTGCAGGACGTTAATTTTCATAAAGAGCGCTTACATATATTCGGACCCTGAAATCGATCTAAACTGCGATTTTGTTGAACTTCATGTACGCTTGTTTCAATATCCCGCACCTAAAGTTTTTTTCGATCAACAACTTATGGCTTGCCTAGTGTTATCGGAGAATCAGTGACCAACGAAAAGACAAAAGGTAAAGCGTGCTAAAGATCATTTTCCCAAACCCATCAGAATCAGCGCAATATCAGTACAGCACTTGACTGAACAGTATCAATCAAACACCTAATTTTAACTGCATGGCACTTTGGAAAACTGAAAATTATGTCCTTTCGAAGATATTTGCTTGCTTGCAGCTTCTCTCACGAACTGAGATTGTATGAGAATGAAAAGAAACAGTTTATGCTTTAAAAACTTGAAGGGAAGATAATGGTGGACCTGGAAATAGGAAAAATCTTTTTCACTCCCAAGGACGCCCCCCTCCCCATCCCCCTAAAAAAAAACTCGCAAAATTTATTCAGTGTAAAAATAAATGGAGAACAAACAGTGCGATCGTAAATTACGGCTCAAGAGCATTTTTTTAAATGGTCACACAGACATGAAAGGGTAGAACCACATGACTATATCGAGGAAAGCTTTGCCTGTGGAAGTGAAAGGATTGAACATAAGTTCTTTGCCCTTTATTGTGCATACCTGTACTTTGTGTTTGAAAAATTTTAGGGAGATCTGAACTAAAACTTATCAATGTCAGAAAAATGAACAGATTGACGTCAATGTGCAGAGTTTTTTCGTGAAAATGTTCCTGCGAGAAAACGACCGTGAAAAGTCTCAAAATAAGTCCAACTTCTAAAAGCACTGATATGTAAATTAAGCCCAGCCTATAAGCGGAGCTCAACATCTTTTTGTTGGTACTTATTGATGTC
The DNA here is from genome assembly GCA_964030785.1 of Siderastrea siderea. Taxonomy (NCBI): domain Eukaryota; kingdom Metazoa; phylum Cnidaria; class Anthozoa; order Scleractinia; family Rhizangiidae; genus Siderastrea; species Siderastrea siderea. The sequence continues at coordinate 69,183,849 of OZ034969.1, forward strand.
TGAAAATACTCTCTGAGAATCGAACCCCATACCTTTCGCGTACGAGCTACACGCGATATGTCCATTGGGCTGAGCTAACACGTCGACCAAAGTCCATGTTAACTTTAATACTTATACGAATGTTTATTCAGCGCAGCTCGATCAAGATAAACCTGCGGGTGTTTTTCCTGAGAAAATGTGTTCGGACCGCCGAAAAAAACTATGGTTGTGGACAGAAAAAGACAGAAGGCACTGGCTTTGCGATATTTGGCGTCGGGACAAGAGTTCAAAACTGATGGTTGAATACGCTGATGATCTCACTGTGTTTATGTCTAATGTCGAACGTGCGCAACTTATTTTCCAACTGCTTGATCAATTCAGGTCTTGCTCTGGCCTGAAGGTTATTTACACTAAAACCGAAGCCATGTGCACAGCGACACCTCTGGGGATAGTTTTTACCGTAATGTAAATGACCAATTACAAATTAACTCTCTTTCTCACAAATGTCAATGATAAAACTACAACAGTCAAGTCTGATCCTAAGATAAAAATAAACATCAAATAATAAAAGATATGCAACGTGATCACTAATAGTGATTCACTTGAAATATTCAGGAAATTGAAGTTGCTTCTAAATGTGAGTTTTTGCGTGTGTGTGTGTGTGTGTGTGTGTGTGTGTGTGTGTGTGTGTGTGTGTGTGTGTGTGTGCTCATATGTTAAATGCGAGTTAATGCTTCCTGGCTTGAACTTTATCGAGTCGATATGTTTTATTGCAGGCTGGGAAATAGGACTGACTGTGAATGTCTCATGACCTTCGTCACGGGAAACAGGAAATGATAACTTTTTCAGACGTCAAGCCAAAGCAAACAACACCTGAAAATGCCTTGAAACTGCCTTGTTAAGGGCCGCTACTTGAATGGAATTTTAGGCCGGCAATATTATTATTGTGATTATATTGCGCTGGTCACAAATTCGGGTCAGGAATTGCCATAGTCTCTTATCAGGTGCTAGATATGTATATGGAGATTTGCATGTTTTGAGAATTTACACACCTAACGAAAAGTTTGCACAGTTTGGCTATGTTTTCTGTAGGATTACGGCCCTGTTTACACGTATCCCTTTTCAACCGTCTCTCTTTTTTAAGATTCAATTTATTACGGTTTGGTCTCCCACGTATACCATCGAAAAACCGGATCGTTTTCAACCGTTTACGCGCGGATGCTGAAAACTTGTTCCGAAAAATAACCTTTTTAAATGAAATCGAAGAATGAATGTTCCCAAAATTTTGGTGAAGCTAACAGCTCAGAATCTGTAATTTCGCCTCTATTTTATTTTGAGTACCAAATGAAATTGTTAATTTCAACTATCAATATCGGAAAGTATGATATCACGTAAAATATCAAAGTTGCTACTGCTTTTATCTGTACTGCGTAAAACGCCTTGAAGCAATAACTAAGGGGAGAATGATGCTTTCTTTTACAATCGACTTTAGGGTTAGAAGCATTTTTTCACTGGATAATTCGTCATTTTTACGAGACACAAGCGAAAAAATTGAAATTGTTGACGCAAAGTTTTGCAGTTGTAATCTGTTTTCATTCTGGCCATCTGTGGTCAAAGCCACGTATTAATAGTTTTACAGCACAAGCGGTCAAAAACTGGACCATTTTGTTAAGGTTTTCATCGAAGCAAATAAGACTTTTGGCTTTACAAATCTTTGCTAAAAATAGCTGTTATAGTTCCCTTAAACCAACTGAGAAATCTCTTTATTATGTATTTTGGTTCAATGTTTGTTTTTCATTTCCCTATCAAAAAATAAAAGAACGTTGTTTTAAATAATGAAACTTTAAAATTGATATCCAATTTAACTTCGCTAAACTTTCTTAATTATTCTCTGTCCGTTTTGGTCTTTGTATATTTTAGTCCTAGAAGAAGCCTAATAAAAACTGTTTCAAAGCTATATTAATTCTCGCTCATCTTGGTTTCAAGATGTCTCAGGTTCTGAAACAGACTCATTTCCAATATCGGCCATAGTAAGTTCGTCTGTTATTTCCTCTTGATCTTGGCTAAAGATATTTCTCGGGATATATCTTAGGGCTTCTATTTTTGTGAAAACCAATTTTAGGAAACAGTGTCTTTCTAGCGCTCTCTAAAATAAGTTTTCTCGGAAATTTCTGCCAGCAAATATTTCCCGCTCAATACCAGACGTCATGAAGAATCAATTTTGGTTAGTCCCACCATGTTCAGCTTAATTTTGTTGATTAGCATGATTTAATCAACTATAAGTGCTGCATGGTAACTAAGTTATTTTGCAGTGTTGTTGTAAAAATACCGCCATGGAGTTTAGTCTCCCTACCCTTGCGAACTGAATTCCCAGAAAAGATGGAATTCCTAGGAATTCTTAAGAATTCCTAGGAATTCCAAACGATTCCAAGACATGCAAATTAGGAAAAACATAAAAGCTTGGAATTTCTGGGAATATATGGCAATGTGTTAAAACTGTACTTGGAATTATTAGAAATTCCTAGGAATTCCCAATAATACCAAAACTGATAATGAAAGGGCTTGGGAATGTCTGAGAATATATGGGAATGGCTAAATTAAATGGTTTGGGCTAATAAAAATGGTTGGGAATTTATGAGAATAAATAGGAATGACTAAATTAAATATGAGAAATATTGGCAATTTACTTGGAATAGCAACTTTAAGTCCCTGACTTAAATACTTGACAGACTTCAAGTTGAGGATATTTCAGTGAAATGTCTTTGGAACTTCCAGGAAGTTATGAAAAAGGGCATTTAATGTATCACACAGTCAAACAAGTCTTAACTTGTTTTCTAAACATTGAGGTATTCCAGAACCTTTGAGGACAGGTCAGGCAAACAAAATTGAAAGGTCCATACATGACTCAAAAACTAATAAATAAATAAATTCCTTGTGTAAATTATGTGTTAGTTTGCTTGTTGAATTAAGGACACCAACTGAATAAAGGATGAATACATACATGTTCCAAAGCAGCAAAAGCATCTTATTATGCTACTATTTTCTGTTTACAGAAAAAGTATATCCTTAAAAATTGTCCATGACACAAGTAACTATAAAGTGTCTTAAAAAAAATATTGTTCATAACACAGCTTCAACCACACTCCATTGAAGTTAGGCAGTGTACTAGGCATGGATTTGTAGAGTTCCCTTTGAGAAAGAACACTTTTTTCCACAATGTCCTCTTCCTTTGCCAGTTGAAATTTACCTCTGAAAATAAAGTATAAAATAAAAGTAAACGAGAAGTCATGAAATGATGCCTTCAAATAGATACTATTATCATACCACCGTACGACCTCACTCATGCAGTTTTATTGAAAACATACTTAGGAGATGATGTGTGTAGGGGCAGATACATGTAGGTTGGTGTGAGCTGGTCCAGAAGAGCTGTCCAGCTCCGCACACATTGTCACCTGATTACTATAGTGTGCACGCAAGTCTTCATTCATTTAGTATTTTATCAAGACCTTTCTGTAACTTTCCAATCAAATTCAGCCTTAAAATGGTGGTATGATAAAATACTTCTTGACTACGCTGTATTAGTTAGGTCAGGCTGGATGGCAAAATATTTGGATCTCGGTCATGGCGCATGGAACTACTCTGCCCGTATTCCATGCGCTAGAGCCAAATACTTTCCCATCCAGCCCTCCCACTCAGTCAATAAGTATATATTATTATTACACATTGTAGGAGACAATTACACAACAATGACTTTTAAGAGCGTATCATGTAATTATTGACGACAGGACTTGTGATTATTTCACTCTAATGACTTCATTTTCTTGTGGATTTCATGTTAGTAAAGAAAATGAATACAACAGTAGGTAATGTCGAGGAAGGGATTTAAGAACCCCCAGCCACTTATTTACAAGTGCATCAATGTTTTGAATATGAACAAAAGAGACCATTCTTATTCAATGACATGCAAATGGGGTCAGATATTCTTAATTTTTTGCTTGTCGACCGCAGGGTCAGCTGTACCCAATCTTTTGACTGAGTAACAGTTTGATTAATATTAATGTTTGTGCTGCTGCACTGTATACAAAGCGAGCTGTTGTAAAGATCGTTTCTGAACTGGTTGCAGAACGAGAGTGCTCCTTGATGATATAAAGCTGTATAAACTCGAGCATACAAATAATTCTTTTATTCAACCTATTCAATGGCAAGAAAAGTCGACATCTCCGAATTATATTCTATATTCCTCTAAAAGTCTAACTCATTATTAAAATTTGAATATGTTTCAAATGAAGCTCCCTTTTTTTCACAGGCTGTTTATGTGTGGGCACCATACTCGGCTTTTCTGTCGACACAAAATGGGCCATTCCATGTCCGTCGGGAGTCTGAAATTCCCCCCCCCCGCACCAGCAGCCTAAACATTTTCGCTTTTTTTTCCACTAATCTTTTCCAAATAACGCAAGTTGATAGTAGCCTGTGCGCAGACGTCTCCTATTTCCTTTGCTCCACGCAGAAAAGGCAGATGTGCGTTTTCCGTGTGAAGCAAAGGAAATAGCTATAGGAGACGTCTGCACACAGGCTAGGTGATCGTGAATAACGTAAAATTACAGCTGGACCAATGTATGATTTTTGAGAATGTTGTAGAAGGCCAAATTTGCCCTGTACGGGTAAAGATACTAGACAACGATTAAAACATTTTATGTAAGGAGAATGTCGCAATACAGAAAAGGAAAAGTGAGAATGACGTACAATATTACAAGCTGAAGAACAAAAATAAATATGTATATAAAAATTGTAAAAATGAGGATTAGATTTCATCACGTTTGTTCATACCAGAAGTTTCTAAGGGTTGGCTTTATCTATAGGATAAGACTCCCTGGTTTTACGTAATGCGTACTGCCACGGTGAAGATTTAATTATTTCAAGATGTGTCAGAGGTATTATCTGTGATAACATGGCCAAGGTTAGAAAAAAATCCTCTGCAACAATAGTATGCATGTTTTGATTTAAGGTTGGGTTTGTCAAATGGGCCTCGGTATTCGTGGGAACTGTCTTTGAATGGTCGTTTAGTTTCACCTATGTATTATCAGTACCATGAAAATTAGATTTTTAGTGCATGTTAGAAGTTACGTGTGACGTGATTGAACGAGTTTGTCCAGTGGAAAAGAAAGTGTATTATTGAAGGCGGCTGTTAATTATAGTAGCACTATCCTGTCCGCAGCAGAAAGAGCCAATTGACAGGTTATTCATGCATTAAAAGTGTCGTGAAATAGTTGCGATCTAAATGGATATAAGGTAGCGAAGGTGAGGACCACATTTGTGGGATTAAAACATACCCTCGCAACGAGTGGAAGAATTTAGAATGTTAAAATTTTTATGTATGATTTTAGAAATGTAGAATGTTAAAATGTTTATGTGTGATTTTAGAAATGTAAAGAAGTGCTGGGTTGTACGTATTAACAAGTAGAATCTTTGCGCATCACGCATCATGCATCGTATCACGCATCGCACAAGAGACGAGTGGCCGTTTCACCGCCCATCCTTTTTTCGTGCCCTGCCCTTGACTGAACAGTATCAATCAAACACCTAATTTTAACTGTATGGCACTTTGTTAACCTGAAAATAATGTCCTGTCGAAGATAATTGCTTGCTCGCAGCTTCTCTCATGAACTGAGAGTGTATGACGAGGAAAAGAAACAGTTCATGCTTTAAAAACTTGAAGAGAAGATAATGGTGTACCTAGAAATAGGAAGAATCTTTTTCATTCCCAACGACGCCCCCCTCCCCACCCCCTAAAAAAAACTAACAAATTTTATTCAGTGTAAAAATAAATGGAAAACAAACAGCACGACAGTAAAGTACGGCTAAAGAGCAATGTTTTGAGTGGTCACACAGAACGATTTCATCCACAGACTAAAAAGGAAAAATCACATGACTACATCGAGGAAAGAAAAAAAAAGGGGGTTAGTTTCTAAAGAAACTGTGGTGCTGCCTCGGTGAGGACGTGAAACAAATCAGAAGAAATGCGCCATTTCTTCAAGAAGTGTGGCCATCCTGATTCTGTTGTCAACACAGCTCAACACAGTGCTCAACAGATTGATCGACAGTCAGCACTGCAAACGTCACAGAAGGAAAAGAACGAGAGAATTCCATTTACACTCACTTATCATCCACATAACCTCGCAGCCAAAACCATCATTTTAAAGAACTTTAATTTACTCCAAAATGACAACGAAACAGGAAGAATCTTTTCACAACCCCCACTGGTCTCATTCAAGCGCGACAAAAACATAGGGAACTTTCTAGTTAGAAGTGTACTAATAAATCTGATGATCAACCAGGTACTTTTAAATGCGCACGCAAACGATGCAACACTTGTCCTTTCATTCACAATGCGGACAAAATAATAGGACCCAAGCGATCGATTAAAATCACTGATCGCTTTACATGCACCTCTGCGAATGTTATCTATTGCATAACATGTACTTTATGCAAAAAGATATACATTGGTGAAACAGGGAGGAGATTAGGGGACCGTTTCCGCGAACACCTACGAGACGTTGAAAGAAATGACAAGGACGCATCCAAACCAATTGCCCGACATTTCAATCTCCCTAATCATTCTAGTCAACACATGACGATCTGTGGCCTTTCCCTACACCAGGGCAACACGGAAAGCCGTAAAAATCTAGAACAAAAGTTCATTTTTCAAATCGGCACACTTATTCCCCACGGTATCAACCAACGCTTTTCATTCAACTAATTTATTCTTGTTTTTCACGTTGCCATGTTCCTACCAATAGCGTAGCTCCACCACTCCCTATATAAACCAAGTGGAACCCACAATTCCTTGATTCGCTCTGACGGAGGGCTAACGCTCGAAACGTCAACTTTCAATCTCTTTACGGTGGCCAATTTACCTTGTCAACTCAGTTGATAAATCCAAAATTTTGTATATCGAGGAAAGCTTTGGCTGTGGAAGTGAAAGGATTGAACATAAGTTCTTTGCCCTTTATCGTGCATAACTGTACTTTGTGTTTGAAAAAGTTTAGGTAGATCTGAACTGAAACTTATCAATGTCAGAAAATTAGCAGACTGACGTCAATGTGTAGAGTTTTTTCGTGAAAATGTAACTGCGAGAAAACGACTTTGAAAAGTCTTAAAATAAGTCCAACTTCTAAAAGCACTAAGATATAGATTTAGCCCAGCCTAAAAGCGGAGCTCCACATCTTTTTGTTAGTACTTATTAATTTCTGAAAATACTCTTATTGAAGTCGTTAAAAAATTAAATTAAAATAAAATAAAAAAAATATAAAATCAAATCAAATCACTTTTTCCCCTCTGAGAATCGTACCCCATACCCTTCGCGTAGGAGCTACACGCGATATGTCCGTTGGGCTAAGCTAACACGTCGACCAAAGTCCACGTTAAAATACTTATACGAATGTTTATTCAGTGCAGCTCGATCAAGATAAACCCGCGGGTGTTTTTCCTGAGAAAATGTGTTCGGACCGCCCAAAAAACCATGGTAGTGGACAGAAAAAACAGAAGGCACTCAGGGCCGTAGCCAGAAAAAAATTCTGACTGAGGCAATGTCCATGGTTAACTTCTCTTCCTAGGTATTTAGGGTGTTAAACGAAAAAATGACTGAGAAAACGAAAAAAATGACTGAGAAAACGAAAAAAATGACTGAGAAAACGAAAAAAATGACTGAGAAAACGAAAAAATGACTGAGGCAAGTGCCTCAGTTTGCCTCATACTGGCTACGGCCCTGGCAGTGGCTCTGCTATATATTTGGCGTCGGGACAAGAGTTCAAGATGGTACAATACACTGATGATCTCACTGTGTTTGTGTCTAATGTCGAACGTGCACAACTTATTTTCCAACTGCTTGACCAATCCAGGTCTTGCTCTGTCCTGAAGGTTGTTTACACTAAACCCGAAGCCATGTGGATTGGTTGATGTAGAGAAAACACAGCGACACCTCTGGGATTAAAATGAGCAAAAGTGTTAAAGCCCTGAGGATAGTTTTTACGGTAATGTAAATGACCATTACAAAGAAAAAAATATGATAAATTGAAGGACATCCCAATGCAGATACGGCTGTGGAGTTCTCGACCCATTTAGTATACGGGAAAGTTACCATTATTAAATCCTTTCTGCTTCCGAAAATGACATACATATTATATTCTCAGCGCTGCCAACTCCAGAGAAATTTATAGCAACTAAATACTGTTACATACAACTTCTTATGGAAAGGCCATACCAAAATAGTATGATGGCAGTTGAACTGGGCTTATCCTGATTAGATATAATAGATATACACAAGTGGTGTTGTTGGTGATGTTGTTTTTGTCTTGTAATACATGCGTGAACTCGAGTGTGAAATAAAAAGTGGAGGAAAAATAAATAAAATAAAAAACAAACAAATAAATAAATAAACAAATAAATTAATAGATAAATAAATAAATAAAACTAACAAATTTCACTCAGTGTAACAATTAACTGAAAGCAAACACAACGATTTTAAAGTATACTACTAAAGAGCGTTTATTTGTATGGTCACATAGAAGGATTTCATCCAAGCACGGACTAAAAGACTACCACCCAGGACATAAAGTTTTAAATTCTTGACAGCTTGTAGGAGGCTATCCTTCTCCCTACTCAATGTTGAAAACCTTTTGTAGTCTTCTCAACATTGCACAGGGGGAAAGAAGGCGAAAACGGCAAGGTGTCTCAATATATTTGTCACGGAAAGGTGAAAGGTCACATACTGCTGTTTAGATTTCTCAAATTTCACTGTTTTAATGTTGGAAATTGGGTGAAATTATTTCAAGGAAGCATTCTCAAGATTTTAAAGGTTACAAATTTGCCGTTTTTAAAAAGTGATTTTTGCAACCGAACATGAACTTTTTTGGGTATAAATCCACCTCACAACGTCCAAATGTTAACAACAACCGGCACTCTCGAACAAAAGCTTTGAAACTGTTGCATCCGCGAGTAAGCCAAAGAGATTTACTAAGGATTAATCAAGTTTAAATTGATTCAGTATATTCTTTTGCTTTGTAGCATAGCAAGTGTAAGAAGCTTAGCTTACGTTTCGAAGTAAGGTAGCATTGGGTGACTGCTTTCTCTACTTATAATACAATTCCTGTCCTTTGATGCCATCTCCCGATAACTCGAACCTCTTATAACTCAAGAACCTTTTTCGATTCTCCTTTAAGGTTCGAGATATGGGGAGTAAGTTGTATCCTTTCTAATAGCCTGCAGTGCAGGCGGTTTTTATCATCATCATCATCATCATCATCATCATCATCATCATCATCATCATCATCATCATTAATTTTTTTTGTACGGAAAGCAACCGAAAGCAGCGGTCACGTTTTTATAAGCCGCCTTCTTGGATGCGCAAAGAGTCTACAGAGGGTCGGGACTAGGAAAAAGTGGCACCCCTCTCCGGCTCTTTCTTCCTTCAACCTATCTCCCTCCCCGTTGGACTCGCCCAAACCCTCTGCCCAATTTGTAATCTACGATGGCGCCTTTTAACATACGGAGATATTCAGCGCTCTCGCCCAAGATACGCATGCACCGCAGGCTACCTTTCAAAAGAAACTGTGGTACTGCGTCGATGGGGGAAGGGAACCACAAAAAATTTGGATTTAGTAGATGAATTAAAAATCTTTAAACCTCCCGTGCCTGGCTCTCAATGTCTATTCGTTTATAATTATTTTCCTGGTATAGAGGTACAAAGTGCAGACACTTACAAGAAGCCCATGAGGAGCCCATGAGGGTGGGTTCATATTTACGACACCTCCAGGCTTAATCGACAGAAGTGTAACCAGTAAAACTACATTTCAGTTTTTCTCAGATTACTAACAAAGACAACTACAATTTCATCGCCCACAATGCAATTGTCTTTTGCGACATGTACTTACAGCGCCGGATTTCAGAGCGCACGGCATAATAATTTGCATGTTTAGAACTAGTCGACTGTGACTTGGTCGGCAGAGTTAGGCTTTAGGAAAACCTTGGGTCTCTATTCAAACCTACTGGATAGTGAGATTCGTCAAAGAGTTCGCTAGCAATTTTTTTAATGACTCCATAGACTGCCTAAACGTTATCTAAAATAGTTTCAGGCAGATCAAGCGGTTTTAAAGGCGTTCGAAGCGAATCACACCCGCACGACTAGAGCCGAGTTGCAGGAGAAAAATTATGACTCGCGTCATTTTAATGGTTTGTATTGCTCGCGCATCGCGGTTATTCTATTTTACGCTCGCTCATTTAGCATCGCTTAACTGCAGTCCTAAGTACTTCAGTTTACCAAAATAATGTTATCAATGAAGGACGACAAAGAGAAAAGTTAAATAAACTAGGTTCACTTCTTTGTCGTAAGAAACGAACAAGCGCCCGTCTCAAGCCGGCCTACGCCAATAATTACTCCTGTGGGAAATAACATTCTATTATTTTTTTCTCAGCGCGTGAGCGGGCAAGATGAACCAAATCCTGCAATCTGATTGGTTCCGGGAGCGGGCGGAATTTTCCGATCTTGACCGCGGTCAACGGAACGTCAATAACAAAAAATTTGTAATGGGTTTTTAAAACCTTTAAAATCTTTAAAACATTCTCCGAAACTTAGAATTCTGAAATTTTTTGTACATTGTCGTTAAAAACTTTCTTTCCAAAATTTCTTGTTAAAATACCGAAGGTTGTACAATGTAAATCGCCTCTTCCCTTTCGACAAACATTTGAGTAAATCGAGCAGGAGTTAGCTACATGTATCGAAATTTGGGAAAATAAAGGGGTTTCTTTTAGTTATATTGCTTCCTGTGATTTCTGAGTTTTAACAGAGTAAAAAAGCGTATTTTGCTGCTCTGGTGTCACAAACGGCTTCGTTTCATGGTTCATTTTACGCGCGCTTGCAAAACGTTGCTTTCCGAAAACAACAAGACACGTTTAACTTTTGAAAAACAACAAGAAAAAATAAAAATATTATTTGCCGGCCTTGGTCGGTCCGTATTGAGAAAAACTGTGCCCTCGGTCTTGAGCACGGCCCTCGGCCTGCAGCCTCGGGCCGTACTCAAGACCTCTGGCACAGTTTTTCTCAATACGGACCTCCCGGCCGGCAAATAATACATATATTTTTTTGCGAAAATAATTATTCAGATTTGGAATTTCGCGGGAGATTCAAAGCGTGTTCGTTCTATTGTTATGCGAGTCTCTTCGAAGAGGGAAACCGAAAATATCAGTGGAAACTGAAAGTTGGATTTCGCTTGCACTTTTAATCATTATTTTTCGATGAAATTTGGCAGAAGGCTTTCTTGAACATCAAACAACTAAAGCCCTATGCTAAGTCAGAAGTTAAGCAGTTTATTGGAGAAAAATTCAACCTCGAAACGTTTATATTGTGTTTTCTCATACAAACCGAACGCTGAAATGGACAAACTTTGACTAAATTTCGCTACTAGTCTCACAAGTGGTAAAAATTTAAGGAAGGTCTCATTCATTTCATTGATGTATCTTCTGTAAAAGCCGTATGCTAACTAGTACGAAATAAACCTAGTTAACTCGTAATCTAGCAAAATGCACGCGCTGTTGGGCGTTTTTAGGTCGTTTTCTCTATTGTCTGACCGTCTGCTTACACATTTAGACCCGAATGTGTCGCCGCATTGTGGGCGATGTAGTGATTGAGAGGTCAATAATGCAAAGACAGGATAGAAAATAACCGATGGTGTAATGATACATGTCAGTGCCAGTGAAAAAAAAAATACTTCGAGGACCAAGCAATTGCAAATCTAATCTCAGCGCAACAACAGAACACTGAAAACTGCTTCCAAGCTTTGGGAGAATCACACGGGATAACACGCTTAACGGAGAAAAAAAAACTGTTTTATTATAACCTTAATTAATGTTTAGTTACAGCCCGAATTAACAACCAACCTTAATTCTTTACCATCTCTTTGATGCAATTAATCTTTAAAATCTCTGACTAAGTTCAAACAGTTTAGCCTTAAAGGTTAATTAAAGTGCTGCACTTTTTCCCCAATTATCCTCGTCGCCTTCCTCGTCGCCTTCCTCGTCGCCAAGGCGGGCGGAACCTCGGACGTGGAAATCTCGGACGTGGAAATCTCGGACGTGGGAACCTGGGGCGGGGGAACCTTGGACGAGGAAACCTTGGACGTGGGAACCTGGGACGGGGGAACCTTGGTCGTGGAGGTCGAAACCTTGGGCGAGGAAATCTTGGACGTGGAAACCTCGGCCGTGGGAACCTTGGGCGAGGGAACCGCGGGCGGAGCCTTCGAAACTTCCTTCTTGGGATTGGATCCTCTTGTAGGTCTCCGATGCTGCACATGTAGTAAAAAAAAGGGCAACACGTTAACTTTAACAGGTATTCTCTCAATAGTTTCTACAGTTGCCTTGTTTATAGGAAAATGAAATTATTTCATGATGACCACTAAATGTCCCTGTTCACAGGAATGATACCAAATGACACAATCCCTGGTGCGTTCTCTCTGTTCTCATCGCCTGTCACCAATAAAATACCTATTTGGAATAACGGCTTTTCAATGGGCTGCATTGTCGCTTTACTAACTACAGGTTTAGCCATTATAATGATAAATGGGAGATTGAGGATGGAGAAGTTTTCATTCATGTCAATGGCGCCTTACACATATACAAAATCAAGCCACTGCCAGCTAGATCCGTAGTGGGAAACTATTTGGTCCAATTTTAATGATTTCTGACCTTAGCCAAATGCGTGGTTCGTGCTGAGACTAACAATTTCCGAGAAAGCTAGCTCTTTGAAGCTGTTATTATTATGGCTTTTACACACATTTATCGATAGCATCGTCAGACATCTGTATTGGCAACCACCAGTGCATCTATATTACTAGCTCACCACTTTTAAGCTCAAATGCACCTCGATGCAATTTTGTTCTTAGCAATCCCGTTAAATCACCGACAAGTATTAGGGAGACTCACTTATGTTCAGTTTTTGTACAGCAAATAGGTTTGATTTCATAACTGGTATAATGAAAAGGAAAATTGCTTATAACAGCAGGTTTTCCCAAAAAAAGTATTTTTACCTTGCCGGGTCCTCTATCCCATCAACATCATGGAAGTCTTCTTCATCGTCTTCGTCGTCTACTTCGTCCTCAACATCGTTTTTCTTAGGGACCTCGTTCTCTTTAAGATCAACTTCAAACCCACCGTCAGTGGAAACGACCCTCTCCTCTTTCATGCCAGAGTCGTAGCTTTTCTCGTCATCTACCGGGTTAACAGCTGTTTCATCTGGTTCATCTACCTCGTCTTCAATGTCGTTGTCTTCTCTATCAGCGTCTCTTACATCCTTTTCTTCGGCAACATCGTTTTTATCATTGGCGTCGTTGTTGTTCAGGACAACTTCAGATCCATCATCGCTCATCCTCTCCTTCTTGGCACCATAATCGTTGCTTTGCTCGTCATTTACCGTGTTAACAGCTGTTTCAACTGGTTCTTCTGATACAACTTTCGGTAGCAGAATGCCAAGGGAATAGCTCAACGCGAAAATCAGAACAAGCGCACGTGTCTTCATGATTTCATTTTCGGATTGCAGGCTCTCAAACTAAACAGCAGAAGAGAGCTGCTAGTCTGATCGTTTTTCCATTTTTCACCTTATTTAAAGCTGTTAGCGACCCATATATTGCTGTTCCACTGTGCTAAGCCAATGTCTCACGTGGAAGTTGAGTTTCAATGCTTGCACTAAATTCTCTTGCCTCTAGAATCTAATATACAAGACAAATATAACCGAGCACTATAATTCTGCCTTCTATTTTTACCTTCTATTTTGGTGCGGTTTATTATTTTTATTTGTTTCTTGATTTGCGATAAAGGATTTGAGTCTAAAATGATCCTAAGATAAAAATAAACATCAAATAACAAAAGATATTCAACCTGGTCACAGATAGTGATTCATTCGAAACAGTCAGAAAATAAAATGACCGGAGATATTGCTGAAAAGCCAAAGATGAAGTTGCTTCTAAATGTGAGTTTTTGCGTGTGTATGTATGTGTGTGTGCTTATATGTTAATTGCGTTGCGCATTTATCGAGTTATCGATAAATCGAGTTGAGCATGCAACACCTGAAAATGCCTTGAAACTGCTTTCCTGAGGGCCCCTTTTTGAATGGAATTTTAGGCCGGCAATATAACTATTGTGATTATATTGCGCTAGTCACAAATGCGGGTCCGCAATTGCCATCTTCTCTTATCAGGTGCTAGATATTTATATGGAGATTTGTATGTTTTGAGAATTTACACACCTTAAAAGTTTGCACAGTTTGGCTATGTTTTCTGTAAGATTACGGCCCCGTCTACACGTATCGTCTCTATTTTTTAAGACTCAATTTATTGCGGTTTGGTCTCCCACCTATACAAACGAAAAAACAATTTGAAAACGCTCCAAACACGAAGTTTTTTAAAAGCCATTTCCAAAGTGGGAAAAGAAAGGCGACAAAATCTAACAAAAATGAAGATTTCTTTCACACCGTTTTGCGTTCCGTCCACGGGTCGTTTTAAGGGGACAGAAGATGATCAAAAACCGGACCGTTTTCAATTGTTTACGCGAGGACGCTGTTAACTCGCTCCGAAAAATAACCTTTTGAAATGAAAACGAATAAAGGAAATACTTGTACACTGGGCCTGCCCCTTCAAAAACTCTTTGTTGGAATTGACTCGGGTTTTCCTGACTGAAAAGGCAACTAACGTTTGATTAACAGTTAAAGGCTTCCTAAACGCTCCCTAAGAGTTTAAGTATCAGTTGCAAAAAAAATATATATATATACCGACATACTTTCAGTAGCCATTGGCTTCAACTAAATGTTCCAGAAATTTTGGTGAAGCTAGCAGCTCAGAATCTGTCATTTTGCGTCTGCTTTATTTTGCGTACCAAATGAAATTATTCGTTTCAAGTATCAATATCGGAAAGTAAGTTATAAAGTAAAATATCAAAGTTGCTACTGCTTTTATCTGTACTGCCTTAAACGCCTTGAAACAATAACTAAGGGGAGAATGAAGCGTTCTTTTACAATCGGCTTTAGGGTTAGAGGCATTTTTTCACTCGATGATTCGCCATTTTTACGAGCCACAAACGCAAAACTTGAAATTGTTCAGGCGCAACGTTTTCCAGTTTTAATCTGTTGTCATCATGGCCATCCGTGGGCATAGCCACGTATTAATAGTTTTACAGCACTAGCCGTCTTTAAACAAAACTGGACCATTATGTTAAGGTTTTCATCGAAGCAAATAAGACTTTTGGCTTTACAAATTTTTGCTTAAAATAGCTGTTATAATCCTCTCAAACCAAAGAAATCTCTCTATTATGTATTTTGGTTCAATGCTTTTTTCCATTTCCTTGTCAAAAAGTAAAAGAACATTGTTTTAAATAATGAAACTTTAAAATTGATATCCAATTTACCTTCGCTTAAACTTTCTTAATTATTCTTTGTCCGTTTTGGTCTTTGTATTTTTTAGTCCTATCAATAGTTATGAGAAGGCTAATTAAAACTGTTTCAGAGCTATATTAATTCTCTCTCACCTTGCTTTCAAGATGTCTCAGGTTCTGAAACAAACTGATTTCCAATATCGGCCATAGTAAATTTGTCTATTATTTCCTCTTGATCTTGGCTAAATATATTTCTCGGGATACAACTTAAGGTTCTTATTTTTGTGAAAACCAATTTTAGGAAACTGTGTCTTTCTAGCGCTCTCTAAAATGAGTTGTTTCGGAAATTTCCGCTCGCAAATATTTCCTCCTTAAAAAACGGACATCATGAAGAATCCGTTTTGGTTAGTCCCACCATATTCAGCTTTGTTTTGTTGATTATCATCATTTAAATCAGCTATAAGTGCTGCATGGTAACCAAGTTATTTTGCAGTGTTGTTGTAAAAATACCGCCATGTTGCTTAGTCTCCGTACAAACCAGCAGCCTTTAGAAACGGCTTTGCTTTTTTTCCACTAATCTTTTCCAAATAACGCAAGGTGACCCAAGGTGTTCGTAGCCTGCTCGCAGACGTCTCCTATTTCCTTTGCTCCACGTGCAAAGGAAATAGCTATAGGAGACAGCAGAGGAGACGTCTGCACGCAGGCTATAGCTGATCGTGAATAACAATGTATGAGTTTTGAGAATGTTTCAAAAGGCAAAATTTGCCCTGTACATGCAGGTAAAGATACTAGACCACGACTGCACATTTTCTGTTGGAATGACGTATAATATTACAAAAAAGAACAAAAATAAATATGTATATAAAAATAGTAAAAATGAGTATTACATTTCATCACGTTTGTTCATACGAGGAGGTTCTAAGGATTTGGCTTTATCTATAGGATATGACTCCCTGGCTTTGCGTAATGCGTACTACCGTGAAGATTTAACCCTTTAAGCCCCAATAGTGACAAACATCTAATTTCTCCTCACAGTATTAGTACTTGAACAAACATGCAGCTCGTGAGAATAAAGGAAATGATCACCAATGATCAAATGTCTTGATTTTTTAAATCAAATTCTCCCAACTAGTAACATAAGAAATGCAAGGAGAATAGCGGTGAGAATATGGATGTTAATATTGGGTTCTTTAAGGGTTAATTATCTCAAGAGGTGTAAGTAAAATTATCTGTGTTAACATGGCCAGGTTTAGAAAAAAATCCTCCGAAAGAGTAGTAGGTTTTGATTTAAGGTTGCATTTGTCAAATGAGCCTCGGTATCCATGAAAACTCTCTTTGAGTGGTCGTTTAGTTTCACCTATGTATTGTCAGTACGATGTAAATTAGATTTTTACTGCATGTTTTAAGTTACGGGTAACGAGATTGAACGAGTTTGGAAACGAAAAGCGTATTGTTGAAGGCGGCTGTTAATTATAGTAGCACTATCCTGTCCGCAGCGGAAAGAGCCAAGTGACAGGTTATTCATACATAAAAGTGTGAAAATTTAAATGGATATAAGGTAGCGAAAGTGAGGACCACATTTGTAAGCAACGACTTTGGGATTAAAACATATCCCCGGAACGGGTGGAAGAATTTAGAATATGATTTTAAAACATGTTTATGAATGATTTTAGAAATGTAGAATGTAAAATGTTTATGTATGATTTTAGAAGTGCTGGGTTGTACGTAATAACAACTAGAATCTTTGCGTTTTATAGTTTGAAATAATCCGTTTCGAGAAACATCAGCAGGGCGTAAAAATTTGTTCGTTAACGGAAGCTACCATTGACACGATTGTAGGGTGCCTTAGGAGATGTTTGTAACTTCATTAACTCATTAATTAACGATGAATGGAGATAAACTGAAAGGAATGACTTTTCTAGCACAAAGAGGGTGGCAGGAGGAGGTTGAGGAAGTGTTAACATTTATTTCTTTGTTTCACTTGGTGTAAAATACAGTCTTTTTCAATAATGCCGACATTTAAAGATACGGTAACGTCAAGAAAGGAATCAGTGAGAACTAGTAAACTTAATCGTGGCATCAATAATTATTATTGAGCTAGTTGATAAATATTTTCAGCTGATCGAGATTATGAGAATATCATGATGTCATAGATGCTTCAAAAATGCCAAGGAAAAGATTTGCAAAAGAAGGGTTATCTTAGTTGTCACGGTTGTACTGCGCCGTAGATCTGCAGCTGTTGTTAAGTTGTTCTTGGTAAGGATCATTATGCGTATTTATTCCCTTTTTTTTTAGTAGGAGACGACAGGTACCAAAAACCTTCCTTGTAAGGGATATAAGTGCATAACAAGTATGACAATGTTCGGTAGTTTGGTTAGTTTTGGTTAGTTGAGCACTAAAAAAGGTTGTATTTGTTCAAAATGAAGGAAGTTGAATAACAAAATAAATGTGTGAATCACGAAATAAAGGGGTTAAACATCACTTCAGGTTAAGAAAAAAGGTCTTAAAAATTTAAAATTAATCAACATTTTCCATAATGAAGATCAGCATTACAGTGTGATGATCGAAAAGGTTTCTGTTTTCAGTGATTTAAAATCTTGAAGGACATTCTTATCTTGCTTTTCAACCATTTTGTTCCGCGAATGACTTTTAATTAATCATCAGTTTGTTAACTTAAACGTTTCTGTTTTCAGTAATTTTAAATTTTGGAGGACATTTTTGCCTTGCTTTTTAACCACTTTGTTCCGCGAATGACTCTATTAATTAAGTCCAACACTTGCTACACTATTGAGAATATTGATGATGATGATCCCGTTTAATAAATAAATGAATAAATAAAGAAAATTCTACTGCAGACAGCTTTTGTGTATCACCCGCGTCAATGAGGATTATGTACGCCAACTGTTTTCAGAATTAAATGGAAAGAAAATGTCCGAGGGTATCCCTAATAACCTAATAAAGATCGCAAGTGATGAGATCCAGGCAATATCTCAGTTTACCCTACAAAAGCATGTTAAGGATTGATCAGGCTGGTAATTTGACATATTTTTTTTTGAAAGAGAAACATTTGTTCAATCTTCCTGAAACTTGGCAAGTAGTTTAGTATCGTTATTATATAGCATTGGGCGTCGCCTTCGTTTAATTCTTCTTCCAACTTCCCATCACTGGAATCGATCGTCTCTCGCTCGGCAGCTGTTTCAACTGGTTCTTCTGATACAGCACTCTGCACCAGAATGCCAAGCGAGCAGCTCACCAGTGCTATCAGAACAAGCGCCTTCATGACTGTATCTACGCTGGCTCTCATACTGAACAGCAGAACAGAGAGTCTATTCTGAGAGTTTTTCTTTTCTTTTCTATAATAATAAAACCTTTATTTTATCACGGTAAAAATTACATTCAGCTGGGCTGCTTTTTAAGTGGCCGTGAGTAAAAATACAAAATACAAAATGCAAAATGCAAACGTGATATTTAACAATTATCCTGCGAAATCGCGCGGAATATCACCTGATACTTAGCCGACGAGGCCGTAGGCCGAGTTGGCTAAATCAGGGGATATTCCGCAAGATTGAGCAGGATAATTGTTTTATTATTCAACAAATTCCCATCGCCTACCATTTTCAGAACGAGAAAAACTACGGCTCTATGATAAAAACGCTAAAAGCTAGCAACACATAAGCTTAATAAAAATCAAAACAGAACTTCAAGAAATCGAAGTTTACTACCGTTCACTTAAAAATACTTATTTACAAACTCATGTTTGGAAATGACAAGACAAAGGAAAAACAATATTCTACCTCACCGAGAATAAGTCCTCTTCCTGTGAATTAAAATCTTTTCAGCTTTAGTCTTTACAACTTTCCGTGAGCAAGTGTGCAGCCTGCTTCGTTCGCAATAGCATTTTCTTGGTTGAATTCTCACTATGA
>OZ034969.1:69208161-69418161 GCA_964030785.1 Siderastrea siderea
TCTATCTGTATTTGTAGTAAAAAAAAATTGGTGGATGGGAGGGGGAATATCTAAACTGATTTTGATATTAACATACCCTCGGGTTGATATTTCAAGTTTGGTAGTGAAAACACTATTTAAAATGTAGTAAACAACTTAAACCACTTATAAAACTTGTGTTTATGGGATCAGTCTCATTATCATGTTTCTCTTATCAACCCCTCCTACCCCGGGTGGGAAGATGTCATCATCTTCATCGTCGTCATCATCATCATCATTAGAATCATCCAAAAAATCATCAATATCATCTTCAATAATGCAAATATTGTGTAAGATGCAAGTAGACACAATGACTTCAGGGATATCATCAGTTCTATCAATATCCATCATTGTTTTAAGTTTTCTAAACCTGTTCTTAAGAAGTCCAATAGACCTCTCAACCACCATTCTGGTGGAACTGTGAGCAAAATTGTACCGTCTTTGTTGAGCAGTCAAGTGTCCATTGTCTCGAAATGGGGTCAAAAGCCACCTTTTCAGGGGATATGCTGCATCTCCCAAAATATGGGTGTTCCCTGGAAAATAGTTGTCTGGATTTACTTCAACTTCACGGCATATTGGTGAATTACGGAATACACGAGCATCATGCACCGATCCAGGATAACCACAAAAAACATCTGTTATAAATAAATCAGGGTCACAGATGACTTGTAGCTGGATAGAAAAGAAACCCTTGCGATTTATGTATTGTTCATGATTGTGTTTGGGTGCTTTGATTGGTATGTGGGTACCATCTACAGCTCCAATGACACCTGGAAAACCCTTTTTCTCCTCAAAGGCCTCCATTACTTCCTTAGCTTTTTGACCAGTAGGAAACTTGATGAACTCGTCCATTAGGTGCCTCACTGTAGCTTTGCAAACTCGTCTGTACACTCTGTACGCAGTTGCCCTACAAACATCAAATCGATCGGCAACAGAACGTAAACATTCGGGATTACCCAGTATCCACAGTGTCAGCAGGATTTGCTTTCTTAACTCGACAGGCGGCCTTCCTCCGTGGTCAGAAAACTGCGGTATGTCGTTGTGTATCGAAAGCAAATGTTCCAGAACTGTAACGGTATGCCTTGACATTCGGAAGTGACTTCGGAAGTCTTCTAGTATGTAGTTAGGAACAGTATTTTCGTAAAAGTTCTTCGTACGAACGTGCTCTTTTCGGCTTGGCCATGCCGTTAAAAGGAGTAAAATTGCTTCGTCATCTGCTCCGCGAAGAAGAAGCTGTTCTTGCGGCAAATCGTCAGCGAGGACCTCTTCGAAAAGATCGAAAATCAAACTCAAACTTGCCGCCATTATGAAAACTACCGCCAAACACGCGAACTGCATGCTGGGGTTGTCACGCGAAAAAAATCCATTTTCGGATTTTTCGTTTCTTTGGTAGTAAAGAATCCGTGTGATCTCGGATCAAAAATCCAATCTTGGATTCTCCCAAAGAAACGCACCCCGTCTCTCTTTTTTAAGATTCAATTTATTACGGTTTGGTCTCCCACGTATACGATCGAAAAAAGTTGAAAACGCTCCAAAAACAAAGTTGTGTAAAAGCCATGTCTAAAGTGGGAAGAGAAAGATGACAAAATCGAACAGTGAAAGTGAAGATTTCCCTTATACGGTTTTGTTTTGCCTTCCGTCCACGGGTCGTATTAAAGGGAATAAGATGTTCAAAAACCGGATCGTTTTCAATCGTTTACGCACGGACGCTGTAAACTTGTTCCGAAAAATAACATTTTAAATGAAATCGAATAAAGGGAATACTTGTGCACTGGGCCTGTCCCTTCAAAACTCTTAGTTCGAAATGACTCGGGTTTTCATGGCTGAAAAGGCAACTAACGTTTGATTAACGGCTTGCTAAATGCTCCCTAAGGGTTTGAATATATTGCTAAAAAAAAAAAACCGGCACACTTTCAGTAGCCATTGCCTTCCACTGAATGCGGTGAAGCTAACAGCTCAGAATCTGTCATTTCGCGTCTGCTTTATTTTGAGTATCAAATGAAATTATTAATTTCAACTATCAATATCGGAAAGTACGATATCAAGTAAAATATCAAAGTTGCTACTGCTTTTATCTGTACTGCGTAAAACGCCTTGAAACATTAACTGAGGGGAGAATGATGCTTTCTTTTACAATCAACTTTAGGGTTAGAAGCATTTTTTCACTGGATGATTCGCCATTTTTACGAGACACAAGCGCAAAACTTGAAATTGTTGACGCAAAGTTTTGCAGTTGTAATCTGTTTTCATCCTGGCCACCTGTGGTCAAAGCCACGTATTGATAGTTTTACAGCACAAGCGGTCAAAAAACTGGACCATTATGTTAAGGTTTTCTTCGAAGCAAATAAGACTTTTGGCTTTACAAATCTTTGCTAAAAATAGCTGTTATAGTTCCCTCAAACCAAAGAAATCTCTTTATTATGTATTTTGGTTCAATGTTTGTTTTCCATTTCCCCATCAAAAAATAAAAGAACATTGTTTTAAATAATGAAACTTTAAAATTGATATCCAATTTAACTTCGCTTAAACTTTCTTAATTATTCTCTGTCCGTTTTGGTCTTTGTATTATTTAGTCCTATCAATAGTTATAAGAAGCCTAATAAAAACTGTTTCAAAGCTGTATCAATTCTCTTTCATCTTCCTTTCAAGATGTCTCAGGTTCTGAAACAAACTGATTTCCAATATCGGCCATTGCAAGTTTGTATGTTATTTCCTCTTGATCTTGGCATCTTGGCTAGGGATATTTCTCGAGATATATCTTAGGGCTTCTATTTTTGTGAAAACCAATTTTAAAATAAACTGAGTTTTCTCGGAAATTTCCGCTCGCAAATATTTCCCGCTCAAAACCAGACATCATGAAGAATCGATTTTGGTTAGTCCCACCATGTTCAGCTTTATTTTGTTGATTATCCTGATTTAAATCAGCTATAAGTGCTGCATGGTAACTAAGTTATTTTACAGTGTTGTTGTAAAAATACCTCTATGGTGCTTAGTCTCCCTAAAGACCAGCAGCCTAAACATTTTCGCTTTTTTTCCACTAATCTTTTCCAAATAACGCAAGTTGATAGTAGCCTGCGCGCAGACGTCTGCTATTTTCTTTGCTCCACGCGGAAAAGGCAGATGTGCCTTTTCCGCGTGAAGCAAAGGAAATAGCTATAGGAGACCTCTGCCCGCAGGCTAGGTGATCGAGAATAACGTAAACTTACAGCTGGACCAATGTATGATTTTTGAGAATGTTGTAAAAGGCCAAATTTGCCCTGTACAGGTAAAGATACTAGACCACGATTGAAACATTTATGTAAGGAGAATGTTGCAATACAGAAAAG
This sequence comes from Siderastrea siderea, assembly GCA_964030785.1. Lineage (NCBI taxonomy): Eukaryota > Metazoa > Cnidaria > Anthozoa > Scleractinia > Rhizangiidae > Siderastrea > Siderastrea siderea. The sequence continues at coordinate 69,211,506 of OZ034969.1, forward strand.
AAACAGTGGGAATGACGTACAATATTACAACATGAAGAACAAAAATAAATATGTATATTAAAATAGTAAAAATGAGGATTACATTTCATCACGTTTGTTCATACCAGGAGGTTCTAAGGGTTGGCTTTATCTATAGGATATGACTCCCTGGTTTTACGTAATGCGCACTACCACGGTGAAGATTTAATTATTTCAAGATGTGTAAGTAGTATTATCTGATAACGTGGCCAGGTTTAGAAAAAAATCCACTGAAGCAGTAGTATGTTTTGATTTAAGGTTGGGTTTGTCAAATGAGCCACAGTATTCGTGGAAACTGTCTTTGAGTGGTCGTTTAGTTTCACCTATGTATTGTCAGTACCATGAAAATTAGATTTTTAGTGCATGTTAGAAGTTATGTGTGACGTGATTGAACAAGTTTGGCCAGTGGAAAAGAAAGCGTATTGTTGCAGGCGGCTGTTAATTATAGTAGCACTATCCTGTCCGCAGCGGAAAGAGCCAAGTGACGGGCTATTCAGGCATTGAAAGTGTCGTGAAATAGTTACGAGCTAAATGGATATATTAGGTAGCAAAGGTGAGGACCACATTTGTGGGATAAAAACATATCCTCGCAACGAGTGGAAGAATTTAGAATGTTAAAATGTTTATGTATGATTTTAGAAACGTAAAGAAGTGCTGGGTTGTACGTACTAAGAAGTAGAATCTTTGCGTTTTATATTTTGAAATATTCCGTTTCGAGAAACATTAGCAGGGCGTAAAAATTCGTTCGTTAACGGAAGCTACGATTGACACGATTGTAGAGTGGCTTGAGGAGATGTTTTTAACTTAATTATTAACTCATTAATTAACGAAGACTGGAGCTAAACTGAAAGGAATCATGACTTTTGTAGCACAAAGAGGGTGGCAGGAAGAGTTTGAGGAAGTGTCACTTTTTATCTGTTTGTTTAACTTTGTATAAAAGACAGTCTGTTTCAATAATGCCGTAATATAAAGATACGGTAACGTCGAGAAAGGAAACCTGTGAGCACCGTGATTGAGAACTGGTAAACTTAATCGTGGCATGAATAATCATTATTGAGCTAGCTGATAAATATTTTCAGCCGATCGAGATTATGAGAATATCATGATATCATAGATGCTTCAAAAATGCCACGGAAAAGATTTGCAAAAGAAGGGTAATCTTAGTTGTCACGGTTGTACAGTGTGCTGTGCATCTGTAGCTATTGTTTAGTTGTTCTTGGTAAGCATTATGCGTATTTATTCCCATTTTTTTTAGTAGGAGACGACAGACACCAAAAACGTCCTTTAGTGCACAGTTGGGTAATGTTGGGTAGCTTTCAAAGTTAAGAAACGTTAGTTGAGCATTAATAAAGATTTTATGTGTTAAAAAGGAAGGAAGTTGAATAACAAAATAAATGTGTGAATCATGAAATAAGGGGTTAAACATCACTTCAGGGAAAAAATGTTCTTAAAAAATTAAAACTACTGAACATTTTCGATAATCAAGATCATCATCACATTGTGATGATCGAAAACGTTTCTGTTATGAGTAATTTTAAATCTTGGAAGACATTTTTACCTTGATTTTTAACCATTTTGTTTCGCAAATGTCTATTAATTAATCATCAGTTTGTTAAGTTTAAGTCCAAGATTTGCTACTCTATTAAGAATATTGACGACGATGATCCCATTAAATAAAAAAATCTCCTGCAGACAGCTTTTGTGTATCACCCGTCAGTGAGGATTGATATGTATGCCAACTTTTTTCAGAATTGAATGGAAAGAAAATGTTAGATGGTTCCCTAATAAACTAATAGAGATCGCTTGTGATGGGATCCCGGCAATATCTCAGTTTACCCTACAAAAGCATGTCAAGGCTTGATCAGGCTGGTAATTTGACATATTTTTATTTGAAGGAGAAACATTTGTCCAATCTTCCTGAAACTTGGCAAGTAGTTTGGTATCGTAAGTATATAGTAATGGGCGTCGTCTTCGTTCAATTCTTCTTCCAACTCCCCATCACTGGAATCGATCGTCTCTCGCTTGGCAGGTGATTCAACTGGTTCCTCTGATACAGTACTCTGCACCAGAATGCCAAGCGAGCAGCTCACCAGGCTATCGGAACAAGCGTCTTCATGACTTTATCTACGCTGGCTCTCAAACTGAACAGCAGAACAGATCGTCTATTCTGAGAGTTTTCCTTTTTTTTCTATAATAATTAAACCTTTATTTTATCACGGTAAAAATTACATTCAGCTGGGCTGCTTTTCAAGTAGCCGTGAGTAAAAATACAAAATACAACATGCAAAATACAAACGTGATAACAACGGCTATGTTGCTGGCTCATTGTACGAAGTCCAATGTCCAAGTGGGAGCTGAATAGCGTCCTTCATGCAAGGCCTATTTCAATTCACCTATAAAATCTATACCAGGGAGATATTACTCCGCTATACTTTTGAACCACTTTGACTGAGTTCCATCCTAGAAATGCTTAACAAACTCATCCTACGCTGAAAATAAACATCAAATACTGAACAAAGTTATGTATAGCCTGCTCTAGGATTCTCGTAAATGGACAGCAAATAGTCAGAGCGATCAAGGATAACGTCAAAAAGCTCTTACATTGTTAAGTTCAGAAATGAAAGCATTAAAAGCGGATCGTAGATGACTTTTATAGGTTTTTATAATGCTACTTTCAGGTTGCATTCTAGTTGCTTATTAAATCAATCGGCACCGTGACATAACTATTCAAAATAAGCATTTTTTAGCATCGCTCTTATTTCGACGAGACACCTGTAACCTATTTAATGTTGTGGCATTGAGATTACGTTGGTGGCTGGTTTCATAACAAATAAAAGAAAGTGGTTATGATGGTTACTAGTGTGGATGGAGAATTCACATCTTCCTCCAAGAAGCACTCTAAAGACTTAGAGGCATTTTTTTGAGAATCTACACACCTCATGGAAAAATTGAACTATATTTCTATCCTTTTGGCAAGTGGTTTGTAGCCTCAACCCTCAACAGTTCCATGAGTTCAAAGACAACTGGAGACATAATGAACCACCACATTTGTTGGTATATGTGTAACTTTGAGAAGATAAATGTTCTTGTAGTCTGCTAGATGTGTGCTTGCAGGACGTTAATTTTGATAAAGAGCGCTTACATATATTCGGACCCTGAAATCGATCTGAACTGCGATTTTTTGAACTTCATGTACGCTTGTTTCAATATCCCGCACCTAAAGTTTTTTTTCGATCAACAACTTATGGCTTGCCTAGTGTTATCGGAGAATCCTAACTTTTTTTGCTCAGGGACCAACGAAAAGACAAAAGGTAAACCGTGCTAAAGATCATTTTCCCAAACCCATCAGAATCAGCGCAATATCAGTACAGCACTTGACTGAACAGTATCAATCAAACACCTAATTTTAACTGCATGGCACTTTGGAAAACCGAAAATAATGTCCTGTTGAAGATATTTGCTTGCTTGCAGCTTCTCTCATGAACTGAGAGTGCATGACGATGAAAAGAAACACTTCATGCCTTAAACACTTGAATGGAAGATAATGGTGGACCAGGACATAGGAAGGATCTTTTTCACTCCGAAGGACGCCCCCCTCCCCACCCCCCTAAAAAAAAACTCGCAAAATTTATTCAGTGTAAAAATAAATGGAGAACAAACAGTGCGATCGTAAATTACGGCTCAAGAGCATTTTTTTAAATGGTCACACAGACATGAAAGGGTAGAACCACATGACTATATAGAGGAAAGCTTTGCCTGTGGAAGTGAAAGGATTGAACATAAGCTCTTTGTCCTTTACCGTGCATAACTGTACTTTGTGTTTGAAAAATTTTAGGGAGATCTGAACTAAAACTTATCAATGTCTGAAAAATTAACAGATTGACGTCAATGTGCAGAGTTTTTTCGTGAAAATATTACTGCGAGAAAACGACCGTGAAAAGTCTCAAAATAAGTCCAACTTCTAAAAGCACTGATATGTAGATTTAGCCCAGCCTAAAAGCGGAGCTCCACATCTTTTTTATGGTACTTATTGATGTCTAAAAATACTCTCATTGAAGTCGGTAAAAATAAAATAAAATAAAATGAAATAAAATAAAATAAAATAAAATAAAATAACATAAAATAAAATAAAATAAAATAAAACGTTTTCCTCTGTGAGAATCGAACCCCGTACCTCTCGCGTAGGAGCTACACGCGATATGTCCATTGAGCTGAGCTAACACGTCGACCAAAGTCCATGTTAATTTTTAATTAGTACTTATACGAATGTTTATTCAGCGCAGCTCGATCAAGATAAACCCTCAGGTGTTTTTCCTGAGAAAATGTGTTCGGACCGCCGAAAAAAACTATGGTTGTGGACAGAAAAAACAGAAGGCACTGGCTCTGCGATAGTTGCCGTCGGGACAAGAGTTCAAGATGGTTGAATACGCTGATGATCTCACTGTGTTTATGTCTAATGTCGAACGTGCGCAACTTATTTTCCAACTGCTTGATCAATTCAGGTCTTGCTCTGGCCTGAAGGTTATTTACACTAAAACCGAAGCCATGTGCACAGCGACACCTCTGGGGATAGTTTTTACCGTAATGTAAATGACCAATTACAAAATAACTCTCTTTCTCACAAATGTCAATGATAAAACTACAACAGTCAAGTCTGATCCTAAGATAAGAATAAACATCAAATAATAAAAGATATGCAACCTGATCACTGATAGTGATTCATTTGAAATATTCAGGAAATTGAAGTTGCTTCTAAATGTGAGTTTTTGCGTGTGTGTGTGTGTGTGTGTGTGTGTGTGTGTGTGTGTGTGTGTGTGTGTGTGTGCTCATATGTTAAATGCGAGTTAATGCTTCCTAGCTTGAACTTTATCGAGTCGATATGTTTTATTGCAGGCTGGGAAATAGGACTGACTGTGAATGTCTCATGACCTTCGTGACGGGAAACAGGAAATGATAACTTTTTCAGACGTCAAGACAAAGCAAACAACACCTGAAAATGCCTTGAAACTGCCTTGTTAAGGGCTCCTACTTGAATGGAATTTTAGGCCGGCAATATTATTATTGTGATTATATTGCGCTCGTCACAAATTCGGGTCAGGAATTGCCATAGTCTCTTATCAGGTGCTAGATATGTATATGGAGATTTGCATGTTTTGAGAATTTACACACCTAACGAAAAGTTTGCACAGTTTGGCTATGTTTTCTGTAGGATTACGGCCCCGTTTACACGTATCCCTTTTCAACCGTCTCTCTTTTTTAAGATTCAATTTATTACGGTTTGGTCCCCACGTATACCATCGAAAAAAGTTGAAAAAGGTCCAAAAACAAAGTTTTTTAAAAGCCATATCTAAAGTGGGAAGAGAAAGATGACAAAATCGAACAGTGAAAATAAAGATTTCCCTTATACGGTTTTGTTTTGCCTTCCGTCACAGGTCGTATTAAAGGGAATAAGATGGTCAAAAACCGGATCGTTTTCAATCGTTTACGCGCGGATGCTGAAAACTTGTTCCGAAAAATAATTTTTTTAAATGAAATCGAATAAAGGGAATACTTGTGCACTGGGCCTGTCCCTTCAAAACTCTTTGTTCGAAATCACTCGGCTGAAAAGGCAACTAACGCTTGATTAACAGTTAAAGGCTTGCTAAATGCTCCCTAAGGGTTTAAGTATGTTGCAAAAAAAAAAAAAAAAAAAAAACGGCACACTTTCAGTAGCCATTGCATGGCTTCAACTGAATGTTCCCAAAATTTTGCTGAAGCTAACAGCTCAGAATCTGTCATTTCGCCTCTGCTTTATTTTGAGTACCAAATGAAATTGTTAATTTCAACTATCAATATCGGAAAGTATGATATCAAGTAAAATATCAAAGTTGCTACTGCTTTTATCTGTACTGCGTAAAACGCCTTGAAGCAATAACTAAGGGGAGAATGATGCTTTCTTTTACAATCGACTTTAGGGTTAGAAGCATTTTTTCACTGGATAATTCGTCATTTTTACGAGACACAAGCGAAAAAATTCAAATTGTTGACGCAAAGTTTTGCAGTTGTAATCTGTTTTCATCCTGGCCACCTGTGGTCAAAGCCACGTATTAATAGTTTTACAGCACAAGCGGTCAAAAACTGGACCATTATGTTAAGGTTTTCGTCTAAGCAAATAAGACTTTTGGCTTTACAAATCTTTGCTAAGAATAGCTGTTACAGTTCCCTCAACCAACTGAGAAATCTCTTTATTATGTATTTTGGTTCAATGTTTGTTTTTCATTTCCCTATCAAAAAATAAAACAACGTTGTTTTAAATAATGAAACTTTAAAATTGATATCCAATTTAACTTCGCTAAACTTTCTTAATTATTCTCTGTCCGTTCTGGTCTTTGTATATTTTAGTCCTATAAGAAGCCTAATAAAACTGTTTCAAAGCTATATTAATTCTCGCTCATCTTGGTTTCAAGATGTCTCAGGTTCTGAAACAGACTGATTTCCAATATCGGCCATAGTAAGTTTGTCTGTTATTTCCCCTTGATCTTGGCTAAAGATATTTCTCGGGATATATCTTAGGGCTTCTATTTTTGTGAAAACCAATTTTAGGAAATAGTGTCTTTCTAGCGCTCTCTAAAATGAGTTTTCTCGGAAATTTCCGCTAGCAAATATTTCCCGCTCAATACCAGACGTCATGAAGAATCAATTTTGGTTAGTCCCACCATGTTCAGCTTAATTTTGTTGATTAGCATGATTTAATCAACTATAAGTGCTGCATGGTAACTAAGTTATTTTGCAGTGTTGTTGTAAAAATAGCGCCATGGAGTTTAGTCTCCCTAAAGACCAGCAGCCTAAACATTTTCGCTTTTTTTTCCACTAATCTTTTCCAAATAACGCAAGTTGATAGTAGCCTTTCCGCAGACGTCTCCTATTTCCTTTGCTTCACGCGGAAAAGGCAGATGTGCCTTTTCCGTGTGAAGCAAAGGAAATAGGAGACGTCTGCACACAGGCTAGGTGATCGTGAATAACGTAAACTTACAGCTGGACCAATGTATGATTTTTGAGAATGCTGTAGAAGGCCAAATTTGCCCTGTACGGGTAAAGATACTAGACAACGATTAAAACATTTTATGTAAGGAGAATGTCGCAATACAGAAAAGGAAACGTGAGAATGACGTACAATATTACAAGCTGAAGAACAAAAATAAATATGTATATAAAAATTGTAAAAATGAGGATTACATTTCATCACGTTTGTTCATACCAGAAGTTTCTAAGGGTTGGCTTTATCTATAGGATAAGACTCCCTGGTTTTACGTAATGCGTACTGCCACGGTGAAGATTTAATTATTTCAAGAGGTGTCAGAGGTATTATCTGTGATAACATGGCCAAGGTTAGAAAAAAATCCTCTGCAACAGTAGTATGCATGTTTTGATTTAAGGTTGGGTTTGTCAAATGGGCCTCGGTATTCGTGGGAACTGTCTTTGAATGGTCGTTTAGTTTCACCTATGTATTATCAGTACCATGAAAATTAGATTTTTAGTGCATGTTAGAAGTTACGTGTGACGTGATTGACCGAGTTTGTCCAGTGGAAAAGAAAGTGCATTATTGAAGGCGGCTGTTAATTATAGTAGCACTATCCTGTCCGCAGCAGAAAGAGCCAATTGACAGGTTATTCATGCCTTAAAAGTGTCGTGAAATAGTTGCGATCTAAAATGGATGTAAGGTAGCGAAGGTGAGGACCACATTTGTGGGATTAAAACATACCCTCGCAACGAGTGGAAGAATTTAGAATGTTAAAATTTTTATGTATGATTTTAGAAATGCAGAATGTTAAAATGTTTATGTGTGATTTTAGAAATGTAAAGAAGTGCTGGGTTGTACGTATTAACAAGTAGAATCTTTGCGCATCACGCATCACGCATCACGCATCGCATCACGCATCGCACAAGAGACGAGTGGCCGTTTCACCGCCCATCCTTTTTCGCGCCCTGCACTTGACTGAACAGTATCAATCAAACACCTAATTTTAACTGTATGGCACTTTGGGAAACTGAAAATAATGTCCTGTCGAAGATAATTGCTTGCTCGCAGCTTCTCTCATGAACTGAGAGTGTATGACGATGAAAAGAAACAGTTCACGCTTTAAAAACTTGAAGGGAAGATAATGGCGGACCTAGAAATAGGAAGAATCTTTTTCACTCCCAACGACGCCCCCCTCCCCACCCCCTAAAAAAAGCTAACAAATTTTATTCAGTGTAAAAATAAATGGAAAACACAGAGCACGACCGTAAAGTACGGCTAAAGAGCAATGGCTAAAGAGTAAAGTACGGCTAAAGAGCAATGTTTTGAGTGGTCACACAGAACGATTTCATCCACAGACTAAAAAGGAAAAACCACATGACTATATTCAGTGTAAAAATAAATGGAAAACACAGAGCACGACCGTAAAGTACGGCTAAAGAGCAACGGCTAAAGAGTAAAGTACGGCTAAAGAGCAATGTTTTGAGTGGTCACACAGAACGATTTCATCCACAGACTAAAAAGGAAAATCCACATGACTATATCGAGGAAAGAAAAAAAAGGGGGTTAGTTTCTAAAGAAACTGTGGTGCTGCGTCGGTGAGGACGTGAAACAAATCAGAAGAAATGCGCCATTTCTTCAAGAAGTGTGGCCATCCTGATTCTGTTGTCAACACAGCTCAACACCATACTCAACAGATTGATCGACAGTCAGCACTGCAAACGTCACAGAAGGAAAAGAACGAGAGAATTCCATTTACACTCACTTATCATCCACATAACCTCGCAGCCAAAATCATCATTTTAAAGAACTTTAAGTTGCTCCAAAATGACAACGAAACAGGAAGAATCTTTTCACAACCCCCATTGGACTCATTCAAACGTGACAAAAACATAGGGAACTTTCTAGTTAGAAGTGTACTTAAATCTGATGATCAACCAGGTACTTTTAAATGCGCGCGCAAACGATGCAACACTTGTCCTTTCATTCACAATGCGGACAAAATAATAGGACCCAAGCGATTGATTAAAATCACTGATCGCTTTACATGCACCTCTGCGAATGTTATCTATTGCATAACATGCACTTTATGCAAAAAGATATACATTGGTGAAACGGGATGGAGATTAGGGGACCGTTTCCGCGAACACCTACGAGACGTTGAAAGAAATGACAAGGACGCATCCAAACCAGTCGCCCGACGTTTCAATCTCCCTAATCATTCTAGTCAACACATGACGATCTGTGGCCTTTCCCTACACCAGGGCAACACGGAAAGCCGTAAAAATCTAGAACAAAAATTCATTTTCAAATCGGCACACTTATTCCCCACGGTATCAACCAACGCTTTTCATTCAACTAATTTATTCTTGTTTTTCACGTTGCCATGTTCCTACCAATAGCGCAGCTCCACCACTCCCTATATAAACCAAGTGGAACCCACAATTCCTTGATTCGCTCTGACGAAGGGCTAACGCTCGAAACGTCAACTTTCAATCTCTTTACGGTGGCCAATTTACCTTGTCAACTCAGTTGATAGATCCAAATTTTGTACACCGAGGAAAGCTTTGGCTGTGGAAGTGAAAGGATTGAACATAAGCTCTTTGCCCTTTATCGTGCATACCTGTACCTTGTGTTTAGGTAGATCTGAACTGAAACTTATCAATGTGAGAAGAATTAGCAGACTGACGTCAATGTGTAGAGTTTTTTCGTGAAAATGTTACGGCGAGAAAACGACTTTGAAAAGTCTCAAAATAATTTCATCTTCTAAAAGCACTAAGATATAGATTTAGCCCAGCCTAAAAGCGGAGCTCCACATCTTTTTGTTGGTACTTATTAATTTCTGAAAATACTCTTATTGAAGTCGTTAAAAAATTAAATTAAAATAAATTAAAATAAAATAAAATAAAATAAAATAAAACAACATTTTCCCCTCTGAGAATCGTACCCCGTACCCTTCGCGTAGGAGCTACACGCGATATGTCCGTTGGGCTAAGCTAACACGTCGACCAATGTCCACGTTAATTTTACCACTTATACGAATGTTTATTCAGCGCAGCTCGATCAAGATAAACCCGCGGGTGTTTTTCCTGAGAAAATGTGTTCGGACCGCCCAAAAAACCATGGTAGTGGACAGAAAAAACAGAAGGCACTCAGGGCCGTAGCCAGAAAAAAATTCTGACTGAGGCCATGTCCATGGTTAACTTCTCTTCCTAGGTATTTAGGGTGTTAAACGAAAGAAATGACTGAGAAAACGAAAAAAATGACTGAGAAAACGAAAAAAATGACTGAGAAAACGAAAAAATGACTGAGGCAAGTGCCTCAGTTTGCCTCATACTGGCTACGGCCCTGGCAGTGGCTCTGCTATATATTTGGCGTCGGGACAAGAGTTCAAGATGGTACAATACACTGATGATCTCACTGTGTTTGTGTCTAATGTCGAACGTGCACAACTTATTTTCCAACTGCTTGACCAATCCAGGTCTTGCTCTGTCCTGAAGGTTGTTTACACTAAACCCGAAGCCATGTGGATTGGTTCATGTAGAGAAAACACAGCGACACCTCTGGGATTAAAATGAGCAAAAGTGTTAAAGCCCTGAGGATAGTTTTTACGGTAATGTAAATGACCATTACAAAGAAAAAAATATGATAAATTGAAGGACATCCCAATGCAGATACGGCTGTGGAGTTCTCGAGGCCTTTTAGTATACGGGAAAGTTACCATTATTGAATCCTTTCTGCTTCCGAAAATGACATACATATTATATTCTCAGCTCTGCCAACTCCAGAGAAATTTATAGCAACTAAATACTGTTACATACAACTTCTTATGGAAAGGCCATACCAAAATAGTATGATGGCAGTTGAACTGGGCTTAACCTGATTAGATATAATAGATATACACAAGTGGTGTTGTTGGTGATGTTGTTTTTGTCTTGTAATACATGCGTGAACTCGAGTGTGAAATAAAAAGTGGAGGAAAAATAAATAAAATAAAAAACAAACAAATAAATAAATAAATAAATAAACAAATAAATTAATAGATAAATAAATGAATAAAACTAGCAAATTTCACTCAGTGTAACAATTAACTGAAAACAAACACAACGATTTTAAAGTATACTACTAAAGGGCGTTTATTTGTATGGTCACATAGAAGGATTTCATCCAAGCACGGACTAAAAGACTACCACCCAGGACATAAAGTTTTAAATTCTTGACAGCTTGTAGGAGGCTATCCTTCTCCCTACTCAATGTTGAAAACCTTTTGTAGTCTTCTCAACATTGCACAGGGGGAAAGAAGGCGAAAACGGCAAGGTGTCTCAATATATTTGTCACGGAAAGGTGAAAGGTCACATACTGCTGTTTAGATTTCTCAAATTTCACTGTTTTAATGTTGGAAATTGGGTGAAATTATTTCAAGGAAGCATTCTCAAGTTTTTAAAGGTTACAAATTTGCCGTTTTTAAAAAGTGATTTTTGCAACCGAACATGAACTTTTTTGGGTATAAATCCACCTCACAACGTCCAAATGTTAACAACAACCGGCACTCTCGAACAAAAGCTTTGAAACTGTTGCATCCGCGAGTAAGCCAAAGAGATTTACTAAGGATTAATCAAGTTTAAATTGATTTAGTATATTCTTTTGCTTTGTAGCATAGCAAGTGTAAGAAGCTTAGCTTACGTTTCGAAGTAAGGTAGCATTGGGTGACTGCTTCCTCTACTTATAATACAATTCCTGTCCTTTGATGCCATCTCCCGATAACTCGAACCTCTTATAACTCAAGAACCTTTTTCGATTCTCCTTTAAGGTTCGAGATATGGGGAGTAAGTTGTATCCTTTCTAATAGCCTGCAGTGCAGGCGGTTTTTATCATCATCATCATCATCATCATCATCATCATCATCATCATCATTAATTTTTTTTGTACGGAAAGCAACCGAAAGCAGCGGTCACGTTTTTATAAGCCGCCTTCTTGGATGCGCAAAGAGTCTACAGAGGGTCGGGACTAGGAAAAAATGGCACCCCTCTCCGGCTCTTTCTTCCTTCAACCTATCTCCCTCCCCGTTGGACTCGCCCAAACCCTCTGCCCAATTTGTAATCTACGATGGCGCCTTTTAACATACGGAGATATTCAGCGCTCTCGCCCAAGATACGCATGCACTGCAGGCTACCTTTCAAAAGAAACTGTGGTACTGCGTCGATGGGGGAAGGGAACCACAAAAAATTTGGATTTAGTAGATGAATTAAAAATCTTTAAACCTCCCGTGCCTGGCTCTCAATGTCTATTCGTTTATAATTATTTTCCTGGTATAGAGGTACAAAGTGCAGACACTTACAAGAAGCCCATGAGGAGCCCATGAGGGTGGGTTCATATTTACGACACCTCCAGGCTTAATCGACAGAAGTGTAACCAGTAAAACTACATTTCAGTTTTTCTCAGATTACTAACAAAGACAACTACAATTTCATCGCCCACAATGCAATTGTCTTTTGCGACATGTACTTACAGCGCCGGATTTCAGAGGGCACGACATAATAATTTGCATGTTTAGAACTAGTCGACTGTGACTTGGTCGGCAGAGTTAGGCTTTAGGAAAACCTTGGGTCTCTATTCAAACCTACTGGATAGTGAGATTCGTCAAAGAGTTCGCTAGCAATTTTTTTAATGACTCCATAGACTGCCTAAACGTTATCTAAAATAGTTTCAGGCAGATCAAGCGGTTTTAAAGGCGTTCGAAGCGAATCACACCCGCACGACTAGAGCCGAGTTGCAGGAGAAAAATTATGACTCGCGTCATTTTAATGGCTTGTATTGCTCGCGCATCGCGGTTATTCTATTTTACGCTCGCTCATTTAGCATCGCTTAACTGCAGTCCTAAGTACTTCAGTTTACCAAAATAATGTTATCAATGAAGGACGACAAAGAGAAAAGTTAAATAAACTAGGTTCACTTCTTTGTCGTAAGAAACGAACAAGCGCCCGTCTCAAGCCGGCCTACGCCAATAATTACTCCTGTGGGAAATAACATTCTATTATTTTTTTCTCAGCGCGTGAGCGGGCAAGATGAACCAAATCCTGCAATCTGATTGGTTCCGGGAGCGGGCGGAATTTTCCGATCTTGACCGCGGTCAACGGAACGTCAATAACAAAAAATTTGTAATGGGTTTTTAAAACCTTTAAAATCTTTAAAACGTTCTCCGAAACTTAGAATTCTGAAATTTTTTGTACATTGTCGTTAAAAACTTTCTTTCCAAAATTTCTTGTTAAAATACCGAAGGTTGTACAATGTAAATCGCCTCTTCCCTTTCGACAAACATTTGAGTAAATCGAGCAGGAGTTAGCTACATGTATCGAAATTTGGGAACATAAAGGGGTTTCTTTTAGTTATATTGCTTCCTGGGATTTCTGAGTTTTAACAGAGTAAAAAAGCGTATTTTGCTGCTCTGGTGTCACAAACGGCTTCGTTTCATGGTTCATTTTACGCGCGCTTGCAAAACGTTGCTTTCCGAAAACAACAAGACACGTTTAACTTTTGAAAAACAACAAGAAAAAATAAAAATATTATTTGCCGGCCTTGGTAAGTCCGTATTGAGAAAAACTGTGCCCTCGGTCTTGAGCACGGCCCTCGGCCTGCGGCCTTGGGCCGTACTCAAGACCTCTGGCACAGTTTTTCTCAATACGGACCTCCCGGCCGGCAAATAATATATATTTGTTTGCGAAAATAATTGTTCAGATTTGGAATTTCGCGGGAGATTCAAAGCGTGTTCGTTCTATTGTTATGCGAGTCTCTTCGAAGAGGGAAACCGAAAATATCAGTGGAAACTGAAAGTTGGATTTCGCTTGCACTTTTAATCATTATTTTTCGATGAAATTTGGCAGAAGGCTTTCTTGAACATCAAACAACTAAAGCCCTATGCTAAGTCAGAAGTTAAGCAGTTTATTGGAGAAAAATTCAACCTGGAAACGTTTATATTGTGTTTTCTCATACAAACCGAACGCTGAAATGGACAAACTTTGACTAAATTTCGCTACTAGTCTCACAAGTGGTAAAAATTTAAGGAAGGTCTCATTCATTTCATTGATGTATCTTCTGTAAAAGCCGTATGCTAACTAGTACGAAATAAACCTAGTTAACTCGTAATCTAGCAAAATACACGCGCTGTTGGGCGTTTTTAGGTCGTTTTCTCTATTGTCTGACCGTCTGCTTACACATTTAGACCCGAATGTGTCGCCGCATTGTGGGCGATGTAGTGATTGAGAGGTCAATAATGCAAAGACAGGATAGAAAATAACCGATGGTGTAATGATACATGTCAGTGCCAGTGAAAAAAAAAATGCTTCGAGGACCAAGCAATTGCAAATCTAATCTCAGCGCAACAACAGAACACTGAAAACTGCTTCCAAGCTTTGGGAGAATCACACGGGATAGCACGCTTAACGGAGAAAAAAAACTGTTTTATTATAACCTTAATTAATGTTTAGTTACAGCCCGAATTAACAACCAACCTTAATTCTTTACCATCTCTTTGATGCAATTAATCTTTAAAATCTCTGACTAAGTTCAAACAGTTAAGCCTTAAAGGTTAATTAAAGTGCTGCACTTTTTCCCCAATTATCCTCGTCGCCTTCCTCGTCGCCATGGCGGGCGGAACCTCGGAAAAGGAAATCTCGGACGTGGGAACCTGGGACGGGGGAACCTTGGTCGTGGAGGTCGAAACCTTGGACGTGGGAACCTGGGACGGGGGAACCTTGGTCGTGGAGGTCAAAAAAACCTTGGGCGAGGAAATCTTGGACGTGGAAACCTCGGCCGTGGGAACCTTGGGCGAGGGAACCGCGGGCGGAGCCTTCGAAACTTCCTTCTTGGGATTGGATCCTCTTGTAGGTCTCCGATGCTGCACATGTAGTAAAAAAAGGGAAACACGTTAACTTTAACAGGTATTCTCTTAATAGTTTCTACAATTGCCTTGTTTATAGGAAAATGAAATTATTTCATGATGACCACTAAATGTCCCTGTTCACAGGAATGATACCAAATGACACAATCCCTGGTGCGTTCTCTCTGTTCTCATCGCCTGTCACCAAGAAAATACCTATTTGGAATAACAGCTTTTCAATGGGCTGCATTGTCGCTTTACTAACTACAGGTTTAGCCATTATAATGATAAATGGGAGATTGAGGATAGAGAAGTTTTCATTCATGTCAATGGCGCCTTACACATATACAAAATCAAGCCACTGCCAGCTAGATCCGTAGTGGGAAACTATTTGGTCCAATTTTAATGATTTCTGACCTTAGCCAAATGCGTGGTTCGTGCTGAGACTAACAATTTCCGAGAAAGCTAGCTCTTTGAAGCTGTTATTATAATGGCTTTTACACACATTTATCGATAGCATCTTCAGACATCTGTATTGGCAACCACCAGTGCATCTATATTACTAGCTCACCACTTTTAAGCTCAAATGCACCTCGATGCAATTTTGTTCTTAGCAATCCCGTTAAATCACCGACAAGTATTAGGGAGACTCACTTATGTTCAGTTTTTGTACAGCAAATAGGTTTGATTTCATAACTGGTATAATGAAAAGAAAAATTGCTCATAACAGCAGGTTTTCCCAAAAAAAAGTATTTTTACCTTGCCGGGTCCTCTATCCCATCAACATCATCGAAGTCTTCTTCATCGTCTTCGTCGTCTACTTCGTCCTCAACATCGTATTTCTTAGGGATCTCGTTCTCTTTAAAATCAACTTCAAACCCACCGTCAGTGGAAACGACCCTCTCCTCTTTCATGCCAGAGTCGTAGCTTTTCTCGTCATCTACCGGGTTAACAGCTGTTTCATCTGGTTCATCTACCTCGTCTTCAATGTCGTTGTCTTCTTTATCAGCGCCTCCTACATCCTTTTCTTCGGCAACATCGTTTTTATCATTGGCGTCGTTGTTGTTCAGGACAACTTCAGATCCATCATCGCTCATCCTCTCCTTCTTGGCACCATAATCGTTGCTTTGCTCGTCATTTACCGTGTTAACAGCTGTTTCAACTGGTTCTTCTGATACAACTTTCGGTAGCAGAATGCCAAGGGAATAGCTCAACGCGAAAATCAGAACAAGGGCACGTGTCTTCATGATTTCATTTTCGGATTGCAGGCTCTCAAACTAAACAGCAGAAGAGAGCTGCTAGTCTGATCGTTTTTCCATTTTTCACCTTATTTAAAGCTGTTAGCGACCCATATATTGCTGTTCCACTGTGCTAAGCCAATGTCTCACGTGGAAGTTGAGTTTCAATGCTTGCACTAAATTCTCTTGCCTCTAGAATCTAATATACAAGACAAATATAACCGAGCACTATAATTCTGCCTTCTATTTTTACCTTCTATTTTGGTGCGGTTTATTATTTTTATTGTTTCTTGATTTGCCATAAAGGCTTTGAGTCTAAAATGACCCTAAGATAAAAATAAACATCAAATAACAAAAGATATTCAACCTGGTCATAGATGTCATAGATAGTGATTCATTCGAAACAGTCAGAAAATAAAATGACCGGAGATATTGCTGAAAAGCCAAAGATGAAGTTGCTTCTAAATGTGAGTTTTTGCGTGTGTATGCATGTGTGTGTGCTTATATGTTAATTGAGTTGCGCATTTATCGAGTTATCGATAAATCGAGTTGAGCATGCAACACCTGAAAATGCCTTGAAACTGCTTTGCTGAGGACCCCTTTTTCAATGGAATTTTAGGCCGGCAATATAACTATTGTGATTATATTGCGCTAGTCACAAATGCGGGTCCGCAATTGCCATCTTCTCTTATCAGGTGCTAGATATTTATATGGAGATTTGCATGTTTTGAGAATTTACACACCTTAAAAGTTTGCACAGTTTGGCTATGTTTTCTGTAAGATTACGGCCCCGTCTACACGTATCGTCTCTATTTTTTAAGACTCAATTTATTGCGGTTTGGTCTCCCACGTATACAAACGAGAAAAAAAATTGAAAACGCTCCAAACACGAAGTTTTTTAAAAGCCATGCCCAAAGTGGGAAAAGAAAGGCGACAAAATCGAACAAAAATGAAGATTTCTTTCACACCGTTTTGCGTTCCGTCCACGGGTCGTTTGAAGGGGACAGAAGATGATCAAAAACCGGACTGTTTTCAATCGTTTACGCGAGGACGCTGTTAACTCGCTCCGAAAAATAACCTTTTGAAATGAAAACGAATAAAGGAAATACTTGTACACTGGGCCTGCCCCTTCAAAAACTCTTTGTTGGAATTGACTCGGGTTTTCCTGACTGAAAAGGCAACTAACGTTTGATTAACAGTTAAAAGCTTCCTAAATGCTCCCTAAGAGTTTAAGTATCAGTTGCAAAAAAATATATATATATATACCGACATACTTTCAGTAGCCATTGGCTTCAACTAAATGTTCCAGAAATTTTGGTGAAGCTAGCAGCTCAGAATCTGTCATTTCGCGTCTGCTTTATTTTGCGTACCAAATGAAATTATTCGTTTCAAGTATCAATATCGGAAAGTAAGTTATAAAGTAAAATATCAAAGTTGCTACTGCTTTTATCTGTACTGCCTTAAACGCCTTGAAACAATAACTAAGGGGAGAATGAAGCGTTCTTTTACAATCGGCTTTAGGGTTAGAGGCATTTTTTCACTGGATGATTCGCCATTTTTACGAGCCACAAACGCAAAACTTGAAATTGTTGGCGCAACGTTTTCCAGTTGTAATCTGTTGTCATCATGGCCATCCGTGGGCAAAGCCACGTATTAATAGTTTTACAGCACTAGCCGTTTTTAAACAAAACTGGACCAATATGTTAAGGTTTTCTTCGAAGCAAATAAGACTTTTGGCTTTACAAATTTTTGCTTAAAATAGCTGTTATAATCCTCTCAAACCAAAGAAATCTCTCTATTATGTATTTTGGTTCAATGCTTTTTTCCATTTCCTTGTCAAAAAGTAAAAGAACATTGTTTTAAATAATGAAACTTTAAAATTGATATCCAATTTACCTTCGCTTAAACTTTCTTAATTATTCTTTGTCCGTTTTGGTCTTTGTATTTTTTAGTCCTATCAATAGTTATGAGAAGGCTAATAAAAACTGTTTCAGAGCTATATTAATTCTCTCTCACCTTGCTTTCAAGATGTCTCAGGTTCTGAAACAAACTGATTTCCAATATCGGCCATAGTAAATTTGTCTATTATTTCCTCTTGATCTTGGCTAAATATATTTCTCGGGATACAACTTAAGGTTTTTATTTTTGTGAAAACCAATTTTAGGAAACTGTGTCTTTCTAGCGCTCTCTAAAATGAGTTGTTTCGGAAATTTCCGCTCGCAAATATTTCCTCCTTAAAAAACGGACATCATGAAGAATCCGTTTTGGTTAGTCCCACCATGTTCAGCTTTGTTTTGTTGATTATCATTATTTAAATCAGCTATAAGTGCTGCATGGTAACCAAGTTATTTTGCAGTGTTGTTGTAAAAATACCGCCATGGTGCTTAGTCTCCGTACAAACCAGCAGCCTTTAGAATCGGCTTCGCTTTTTTTCCACTAATCTTTTCCAAATAACGCAAGGTGTTCGTAGCCTGCTCGCAGACGTCTCCTATTTCCTTTGCTCCACGTGCAAAGGAAATAGCTATAGGAGACAGCAGAGGAGACGTCTGCACGCAGGCTATAGCTGATCGTGAATAACAATGTATGAGTTTTGAGAATGTTTCAAAAGGCAAAATTTGCCCTGTACATGCAGGTAAAGATACTAGACCACGACTGCACATTTTCTGTTGGAATGACGTACAATATTACAAAAAAGAACAAAAATAAATATGTATATAAAAATAGTAAAAATGAGTATTACATTTCATCACGTTTGTTCATACGAGGAGGTTCTAAGGATTTGGCTTTATCTATAGGATATGACTCCCTGGCTTTGCGTAATGCGTACTACCGTGAAGATTTAACCCTTTAAGCCCCAATAGTGACAAGCATCTAATTTCTCCTCACAGTATTAGTACTTGAACAAACATGCAGCTCGTGAGAATAAAGGAAATGATCACCAATGATCAAATGTCTTGATTTTTTAAATCAAATTCTCCCAACTAGTAACATAAGAAATGCAAGGAGAATAGCGGTGAGAATATGGATGTTAATATTGGGTTCTTTAAGGGTTAATTATCTCAAGAGGTGTAAGTAAAATTATCTGTGTTAACATGGCCAGGTTTAGAAAAAAATCCTCCGAAAGAGTAGTAGGTTTTGATTTAAGGTTGGATTTGTCAAATGAGCCTCGGTATCCATGAAAACTCTCTTTGAGTGGTCGTTTAGTTTCACCTATGTATTGTCAGTACGATGTAAATTAGATTTTTACTGCATGTTTTAAGTTACGCGTAACGAGATTGAACGAGTTTGGAAACGAAAAGCGTATTGTTGAAGGCGGCTGTTAATTATAGTAGCACTATCCTGTCCGCAGCGGAAAGAGCCAAGTGACAGGTTATTCATACATAAAAGTGTGAAAATTTAAATGGATATAAGGTAGCGAAAGTGAGGACCACATTTGTAAGCAACGACTTTGGGATTAAAACATATCCCCGGAACGGGTGGAAGAATTTAGAATATGATTTTAAAACATGTTTATGAATGATTTTAGAAATGTAGAATGTAAAATGTTTATGTATGATTTTAGAAGTGCTGGGTTGTACGTAATAACAAGTAGAATCTTTGCGTTTTATAGTTTGAAATAATCCGTTTCGAGAAACATCAGCAGGGCGTAAAAATTTGTTCGTTAACGGAAGCTACCATTGACACGATTGTAGGGTGCCTTAGGAGATGTTTGTAACTTCATTAACTCATTAATTAACGATGAATGGAGCTAAACTGAAAGGAATGACTTTTCTAGCACAAAGAGGGTGGCAGGAGGAGGTTGAGGAAGTGTTAACATTTATTTCTTTGTTTCACTTGGTGTAAAAGACAGTCTTTTTCAATAATGCCGACATTTAAAGATACGGTAACGTCAAGAAAGGAATCAGTGAGAACTAGTAAACTTAATCGTGGCATCAATAATTATTATTGAGCTAGTTGATAAATATTTTCAGCTGATCGAGATTATGAGAATATCATGATGTCATAGATGCTTCAAAAATGCCAAGGAAAAGATTTGCAAAAGAAGGGTTATCTTAGTTGTCACGGTTGTACTGCGCCGTAGATCTGTAGCTGTTGTTAAGTTGTTCTTGGTAAGGATCATTATGCGTATTTATTCCCTTTTTTTTTAGTAGGAGACGACAGGTACCAAAAACCTTCCTTGTAAGGGATCTAAGTGCATAACAAGTATGACAATGTTCGGTAGTTTGGTTAGTTTTGGTTAGTTGAGCACTAAAAAAGGTTGTATTTGTTCAAAATGAAGGAAGTTGAATAACAAAATAAATGTGTGAATCACGAAATAAAGGGGTTAAACATCACTTCAGGTTAAGAAAAAAGGTCTTAAAAATTTAAAATTAATCAACATTTTCCATAATGAAGATCAGCATTACAGTGTGATGATCGAAAAGGTTTCTGTTTTCAGTGATTTAAAATCTTGAAGGACATTCTTATCTTGCTTTTCAACCATTTTGTTCCGCGAATGACTTTTAATTAATCATCAGTTTGTTAACTTAAACGTTTCTGTTTTCAGTAATTTTAAATTTTGGAGGACATTTTTGCCTTGCTTTTTAACCACTTTGTTCCGCAAATGACTCTATTAATTAAGTCCAACACTTGCTACACTATTGAGAATATTGATGATGATGATCCCGTTTAATAAATAAATGAATAAATAAAGAAAATTCTACTGCAGACAGCTTTTGTGTATCACCCGCGTCAATGAGGATTATGTACGCCAACTGTTTTCAGAATTAAATGGAAAGAAAATGTCCGAGGGTATCCCTAATAACCTAATAAAGATTGCAAGTGATGAGATCCAGGCAATATCTCAGTTTACCCTACAAAAGCATGTTAAGGATTGATCAGGCTGGTAATTTGACATATTTTTTTTTGAAAGAGAAACATTTGTTCAATCTTCCTGAAACTTGGCAAGTAGTTTAGTATCGTTATTATATAGCATTGGGGGTCGCCTTCGTTTAATTCTTCTTCCAACTTCCCATCACTGGAATCGATCGTCTCTCGCTCGGCAGCTGTTTCAACTGGTTCTTCTGATACAGCACTCTGCACCAGAATGCCAAGCGAGCAGCTCACCAGTGCTATCAGAACAAGCGCCTTCATGATTGTATCTACGCTGGCTCTCATACTGAACAGCAGAACAGAGAGTCTATTCTGAGAGTTTTTCTTTTCTTTTCTATAATAATAAAACCTTTATTTTATCACGGTAAAAATTACATTCAGCTGGGCTGCTTTTTAAGTGGCCGTGAGTAAAAATACAAAATACAAAATGCAAAATGCAAACGTGATATTTAACAATTATCCTGCGAAATCGCGCGGAATATCACCTGATACTTAGCCGACGAGGCCGTAGGCCGAGTTGGCTAAATCAGGGGATATTCCGCAAGATTGAGCAGGATAATTGTTTTATTATTCAACAAATTCCCATCGCCTACCATTTTCAGAACGAGAAAAACTACGGCTCTATGATAAAAACGCTAAAAGCTAGCAACACATAAGCTTAATAAAAATCAAAACAGAACTTCAAGAAATCGAAGTTTACTACCGTTCACTTAAAAATACTTATTTACAAACTCATGTTTGGAAATGACAAGACAAAGGAAAAACAATATTCTACCTTACCGAGAATAAGTCCTCTTCCTGTGAATTAAAATCTTTTCAGCTTTAGTCTTTACAACTTTCCGTGAGCAAGTGTGCAGCCTGCTTCGTTCGCAATAGCATTTTCTTGGTTGAATTCTCACTATGAAAATTCCAAGTCAACCTGTGGATATCTTTGTGAGCTGAAGCAAATACTTAGTGACTTTTTGAGAGCATTTAATCGTGGAAAGTTTCTTCCAGAGAGTTAAAATCTACGGAGAACACTGCTAAAACTGCCTCGCTTTTCAAAATGGCGGCCAAACAAGCGATAAGAGAAAATTGGCAGTGCACTTCCAAATATGGTCATTTACGTATATCGCAGGATATCTGTCATGCAGGATGACAGATATTGAGGGCTTCCTTACCATATATGGGCATAGTGACAGTTTGTTGAATAATAACAACGGTTATGTTGCTAGCTTATTGTACGAAGTCCAATGTCCAAGTGGGAGTTGGAGAGCGTCCTTCATGCAAGGCCTATTTTAATTCACCTGCAAAATCTAATATACTAGGGAGATATTGCTCTGCTATACTTTTGAACCACTTTGACTGAGTTCCATCTTAGAAATGCTTAACAAACTCACTCTACGGTGAAAATAAACACCAAATACTGAACAAAAGTTATGTATAGCCTGTTCCGGGATTCTCGTAAATGGTCAGAAAATGGTCAGAGCGATCAAGGATAACGTCAAAAAGTTCTTACATTGTTAGGTTCAGAAATGAAAGCATTCAAAGTGGATGGTAGATGACTTTAATTTTAAAGCGTTTTATAATGCTACTTTCATGTTGCATTCTTGTTGCTTATTAAATCGACACTCCGTGACATAACTAATCAAAATAAGCATTTTTAGCATCGCTCTTATTTTGACGAGACACTTGTAACTTATTTAATGCTGTGGCATTGAGATCACGTGGGTGGCTGGTTTCATAACAAATAAAAGAAAGTGGTTATGGTGGTTATTAGCGTGGATCGAGAATTGTCATCTTCCTCCAAGAAGCACTCCAAAAATTTAGAGGCATTTTTTGAGAATCTACATAACTCATGGAAAAATTGAACTATATTTCTATCCTTTTGGCAACTGGTTTTTAGCCTCAACCCTCAACAGTTCCATGAGTTCAAAGACAACTGGGGACATAATGAACCCCCAGATAAATGTTCTTGTAGTCTGCTCTATGTATGCTTGACGTTAATTTTGATAAGGAGCGCTTACATATATTCGGACCCTGAAATCGATCTAAACTGCGATTTTGTTGAACTTCATGTACACTTCTTTCAATATCTTGCACCTAAGTTTTTTTTCGATCGACAACTAATGACTTGCCTAGTGTTATCGTATAATCCTAATTTTTTTGCTAGTGATCAACGAAAAGACAAAAGGTAAAGCGTGCCAAAGATCATTTTCCCAAACCCATCAGAATCAGCGCAATATCAGTACAGTACTTGACTGAACAGTATCAATCAAAACACCCATTTTTAACTGTATGGCACCTTGGAAAACTGAAAATAATGTCCTTTCGAAGATATTTGCTTGCTTGCAGCTTCTCTCACGAACTGAGAGTGTATGACGATGAAAAGAAACAGTTCATGCTTTAAAAACTTGAAGGGAAGATAATGGTGGACCTGGAAATAGGAAGAACCTTTTTCACTTCCAAGGATGCCCCCCTCCCCATCCCCCTAAAAAAAGACTAACAAAATTTATTCAGTGTAAAAATAAATGGAGTACAAACAGTGCGATCGTAAATTACGGCTCAAGAGCATTTTTTTAAATGGTCACACAGACATGAAAGGGTAGAACCACATGACTATATCGAGGAAAGCTTTGCCTGTGGAAGTGAAAGGATTGAACATAAGTTCTTTGCCCTTTATTGTGCATACCTGTACTTTGTGTTTGAAAAATTTTTGGTAGATCTGAACTGAAACTTATCAATGTCAGAAAAATGAACAGATTGACGTCAATGTGCAGAGTTTTTTCATGAAAATATTACTGCGAGAAAATGACCGTGAAAAGTCTCAAAATAGGTCAAACTTCTAAAAGCAATGATATATAGATTTAGCCCAGCCTAAAAGCGGAGCTCCACATCTTTTTGTTGGTACTCATTGATTTCTGAAAATACTCTCATTGAAGTCGTTAAAAAATAAAATAAGATAAAATAAAATAAAATAAAATGAAATAAAATAAAACATTTTCCTCTCTGAGAATCGAACCCCGTACCTTCGCGAAGGAGCTACATGCGATATGTCCGTTGGGCTGAGCTTACACGTCGACCAAAGTCCACGTTAATTTTAATACTTATACGAATGTTTATTCAGCGCAGCTCGATCAAGATAAACCCTCGGGTGTTTTTCCTGAGAAAATGTGTTCGGACCGCCGAAAAAAACTATGGTTGTGGACAGAAAAAAAAAGAAGGCACTGGCTCTCCGATATTTGGCGTCGGGACAAGAGTTCAAAACTGATGGTTGAATACGCTGATGATCTCACTGTGTTTATGTCTAATATCTAACGTGCGCAACTTATTTTCCAACTGTTTGATCAATTCAGGTCTTGCTCTGGCCTGAAGGTTATTTACATTAAAACCGAAGCCATGTGCGCAGCGACACCTCTGGGGATAGTTTTTACCGTAATGTAAATGACCAATTACAAATTAACTCTCTTTCTCACAAATGTCAATCAAATAAAACTACAACAGTCAAGTCTGATCCTAAGATAAAAATAAACATCAAATAATAAAAGATATGCAACCTGATCACTGATAGTGATTCATCTGAAATATTTAGAAAATTGAAGTTGCTTCTTAATGTGAGTTTTTGCGTGCATGTGTGTGTGTGTGTGTGTGTGTGTGCCTGTGTGTGTGTGTGTGTGTGTGTGTGTGTGTGTGTGTGTGTGTGTGTGTGTGTGACGACTGACTGGGAATGTCTCCGTGATGACCGTCATGACGGGAAACAGGAAATGATAACTTTCTTTGGCGTCAACCCAGAGCATGCAACACCTAAAAATGCCTTGAAACTGCTTTGTTAAGGGCCCCTTCTTGAATGGAATTTTAGGCCGGCAATATAATTATTGTGATTATATTGCGCTGTTCACCAATTCGGGTCGGGAATTGCCATCGTCTCTTATCAGGTGCTAGATACGTATATGGAGATTTGCATGTTTTAAGAATTTACACACCTTACGAAAAGTTTGCATAGTTTGGCTATTTTTTCTGTAGGATTACGGCCCCGTCTACACGTATCCCTTTTCAACCGTCTCTCTTTTTTAAGATTCAATTTATTACGGTTTGGTCTCCCACGTATACGATCGAAAAAAGTTGAAAACGCTCCAAAAACAAAGTTGTGTAAAAGCCATGTCTAAAGTGGGAAGAGAAAGATGACAAAATCGAACAGTGAAAGTGAAGATTTCCCTTATACGGTTTTGTTTTGCCTTCCGTCCATGGGTCGTATTAAAGGGAATAAGATGTTCAAAAACCGGATCGTTTTCAATCGTTTACGCACGGACGCTGTAAACTTGTTCCGAAAAATAACATTTTAAATGAAATCGAATAAAGGGAATACTTGTGCACTGGGCCTGTCCCTTCAAAACTCTTAGTTCGAAATGACTCGGGTTTTCATGGCTGAAAAGGCAACTAACGTTTGATTAACGGCTTGCTAAATGCTCCCTAAGGGTTTGAATATATTGCTAAAAAAAAAAAAACCGGCACACTTTCAGTAGCCATTGCCTTCCACTGAATGCGGTGAAGCTAACAGCTCAGAATCTATCATTTCGCCTCTGCTTTATTTTGAGTATCAAATGAAATTATTAATTTCAACTATCAATATCGGAAGGTACGATATCAAGTAAAATATCAAAGTTGCTACTGCTTTTATCTGTACTGCGTAAAACGCCTTGAAACATTAACTGAGGGGAGAATGATGCTTTCTTTTACAATCAACTTTAGGGTTAGAAGCATTTTTTCACTGGATGATTCGCCATTTTTACGAGACACAAGCGCAAAACTTGAAATTGTTGACGCAAAGTTTTGCAGTTGTAATCTGTTTTCATCCTGGCCACCTGTGGTCAAAGCCACGTATTGATAGTTTTACAGCACAAGCGGTCAAAAAACTGGACCATTATGTTAAGGTTTTCATCGAAGCAAATAAGACTTTTGGCTTTACAAATCTTTGCTAAAAATAGCTGTTATAGTTCCCTCAAACCAAAGAAATCTCTTTATTATGTATTTTGGTTCAATGTTTGTTTTCCATTTCCCCATCAAAAAATAAAAGAACATTGTTTTAAATAATGAAACTTTAAAATTGATATCCAATTTAACTTCGCTTAAACTTTCTTAATTATTCTCTGTCCGTTTTGGTCTTTGTATTATTTAGTCCTATCAATAGTTATAAGAAGCCTAATAAAAACTGTTTCAAAGCTGTATCAATTCTCTTTCATCTTCCTTTCAAGATGTCTCAGGTTCTGAAACAAACTGATTTCCAATATCGGCCATTGCGAGTTTGTATGTTATTTCCTCTTGATCTTGGCATCTTGGCTAGGGATATTTCTCGAGATATATCTTAGGGCTTCTATTTTTGTGAAAACCAATTTTAGGAATAAACTGAGTTTTCTCGGAAATTTCCGCTCGCAAATATTTCCCGCTCAAAACCAGACATCATGAAGAATCGATTCTGGTTAGTCCCACCATGTTCAGCTTTATTTTGTTGATTATCCTGATTTAAATCAGCTATAAGTGCTGCATGGTAACTAAGTTATTTTACAGTGTTGTTGTAAAAATACCTCTATGGTGCTTAGTCTCCCTAAAGACCAGCAGCCTAAACATTTTCGCTTTTTTTCCACTAATCTTTTCCAAATAACGCAAGTTGATAGTAGCCTGCGCGCAGACGTCTGCTATTTTCTTTGCTCCACGCGGAAAAGGCAGATGTGCCTTTTCCGCGTGAAGCAAAGGAAATAGCTATAGGAGACCTCTGCCCGCAGGCTAGGTGATCGAGAATAACGTAAACTTACAGCTGGACCAATGTATGATTTTTGAGAATGTTGTAAAAGGCCAAATTTGCCCTGTACAGGTAAAGATACTAGACCACGATTGAAACATTTATGTAAGGAGAATGTTGCAATACAGAAAAGAAACAGTGGGAATGACGTACAATATTACAACATGAAGAACAAAAATAAATATGTATATTAAAATAGTAAAAATGAGGATTACATTTCATCACGTTTGTTCATACCAGGAGGTTCTAAGGGTTGGCTTTATCTATAGGATATGACTCCCTGGTTTTACGTAATGCACACTACCACGGTGAAGATTTAATTATTTCAAGATGTGTAAGTAGTATTATCTGATAACGTGGCCAGGTTTAGAAAAAAATCCACTGAAGCAGTAGTATGTTTTGATTTAAGGTTGGGTTTGTCAAATGAGCCTCGGTATTCGTGGAAACTGTCTTTGAGTGGTCGTTTAGTTTCACCTATGTATTGTCAGTACCATGAAAATTAGATTTTTAGTGCATGTTAGAAGTTATGTGTGACGTGATTGAACAAGTTTGTCCAGTGGAAAAGAAAGCGTATTGTTGAAGGCGGCTGTTAATTATAGTAGCACTATCCTGTCCGCAGCGGAAAGAGCCAAGTGACGGGCTATTCAGGCATTGAAAGTGTCGTGAAATAGTTACGAGCTAAATGGATATATTAGGTAGCAAAGGTGAGGACCACATTTGTGGGATAAAAACATATCCTCGCAACGAGTGGAAGAATTTAGAATGTTAAAATGTTTATGTATGATTTTAGAAACGTAAAGAAGTGCTGGGTTGTACGTACTAAGAAGTAGAATCTTTGCGTTTTATATTTTGAAATATTCCGTTTCGAGAAACATTAGCAGGGCGTAAAAATTCGTTCGTTAACGGAAGCTACGATTGACACGATTGTAGAGTGGCTTGAGGAGATGTTTTTAACTTAATTATTAACTCATTAATTAACGAAGACTGGAGCTAAACTGAAAGGAATCATGACTTTTGTAGCACAAAGAGGGTGGCAGGAAGAGTTTGAGGAAGTGTCACTTTTTATCTGTTTGTTTAACTTTGTATAAAAGACAGTCTGTTTCAATAATGCCGTAATATAAAGATACGGTAACGTCGAGAAAGGAAAACTGTGAGCACCGTGATTGAGAACTGGTAAACTTAATCGTGGCATGAATAATTATTATTGAGCTAGCTGATAAATATTTTCAGCTGATCGAGATTATGAGAATATCATGATATCATAGATGCTTCAAAAATGCCACGGAAAAGATTAGCAAAAGAAGGGTAATCTTAGTTGTCACGGTTGTACAGTGTGCTGTGCATCTGTAGCTATTGTTTAGTTGTTCTTGGTAAGCATTATGCGTATTTATTCCCATTTTTTTTAGTAGGAGACGACAGACACCAAAAACGTCCTTCAGTGCAAAGTTGGGTAATGTTGGGTAGCTTTCAAAGTTAAGAAACGTTCGTTGAGCATTAATAAAGATTTTATGTGTTAAAAAGGAAGGAAGTTGAATAACAAAATAAATGTGTGAATCATGAAATAAGGGGGTTAAACATCACTTCAGGGAGAAAATATTCTTAAAAAATTAAAACTTCTGAACATTTTCGATAATCAAGATCATCATCACATTGTGATGATCGAAAACGTTTCTGTTATGAGTAATTTCAAATCTGGGAAGACATTTTTACCTTGGTTTTTAACCATTTTGTTTCGCAAATGTCTATTAATTAATCATCAGTTTGTTAAGTTTAAGTCCAAGATTTGCTACTCTATTAAGAATATTGACGACGATGATCCCATTAAATAAAAAAATCTCCTGCAGACAGCTTTTGTGTATCACTCGTCAGTGAGGATTGATATGTATGCCAATGTTTTTCAGAATTGAATTGAAAGAAAATGTTAGATGGTATCCCTAATAAACTAATAGAGATCGCTTGTGATTGGATCCCGGCAATATCTCAGTTTACCCTACAAAAGCATGTCAAGGCTTGATCAGGCTGGTAATTTGACATATTTTTATTTGAAGGAGAAACATTTGTCCAATCTTCCTGAAACTTGGCAAGTAGTTTGGTATCGTTAGTATATAGTAATGGGCGTCGCCTTCGTTCAATTCTTCTTCCAACTCCCCATCACTGGAATAGATCGTCTCTCGCTTGGCAGCTGATTCAACTGGTTCTTCTGATACAGTACTCTGCACCAGAATGCCAAGCGAGCAGCTCACCAGTGCTATCAGAACAAGCGTCTTCATGACTGTATCTACGCTGGCTCTCAAACTGAACAGCAGAACAGATCGTCTATTCTGAGAGTTTTCCTTTTTTTTCTATAATAATTAAACCTTTATTTTATCACGGTAAAAACTACATTCAGCTGGGCTGCTTTTCAAGTAGCCGTGAGTAAAAATACAAAATACAAAATGCAAAATACAAACGTGATATCAACGGCTTTGTTGCTGGCTCATTGTACGAAGTCCAATGTCCAAGTGGGAGTTGAAGAGCGTCCTTCATACAGGGCCTATTTCAATTCACCTATAAAATCTAATATACCAAGGAGATATTGCTCTGCTATACTTTTGAACCACTTTGACTGAGTTCCATCCTAGAAATGCTTAACAAACTCACCCTACGCTGAAAATAAACACCAAATAATGAACAAAAGTTATGTATAGCCTGCTCTAGGATTCTCGTAAATGGACAGCAAATAGTCAGAGCGATCAAGGATAACGTCAAAAAGCTCTTAGATTGTTAAGTTCAGAAATGAAAGCATTAAAAGTGGATGGTAGATGACTTTTATAGGTTTTTATAAATGCTACTTTCAGGTTGCATTCTTGTTGCTTATTAAATCAATCGACACCGTGACATAACCATTCAAAATAAGCATTTTTTAGCGTCGCTCTTATTTCGACGAGACACCTGTAACCTATTTAATGTTGTGGCATTGAGATCACGTTGGTGGCTGGTTTCATAACAAATAAAAGAAAGTGGTTATGGTGGTTACTAGTGTGGATGGAGAATTGTCATCTTCCTCCAAGAAGCACTCTAAAGATTTAGAGGCATTTTTTTGAGAATCTACACACCTCATAGAAAAATTGAAAATTTCTGTCCTTTTGGCAACTGGTTTGTAGCCTCAACCCTCAACAGTTCCATGAGTTCAAAGACAACTGGGGACATAATGAACCACCACATTTGTTGGTGTATGTGTAACTTTGAGAAGATAACTGTTCTTGTAGTCTGCTAGATGTGTGCTTGCAGGACGTTAATTTTGATAAAGAGCGCTTACATATATTCGGACCCTGAAATCGATCTAAACTGCGATTTTGTTGAACTTCATGTACGCTTGTTTCAATATCCCGCACCTAAAGTTTTTTTCGATCATCAACTTATGGCTTGCCTAGTGTTATCGGAGAATCAGTGACCAACGAAAAGACAAAAGGTAAAGCGTGCTAAAGATCATTTTCCCAAACCCATCAGAATCAGCGCAATATCAGTACAGCACTTGACTGAACAGTATCAATCAAACACCTAATTTTAACTGCATGGCACTTTGGAAAACTGAAAATAATGTCCTTTCGAAGATATTTGCTTGCTTGCAGCTTCTCTCACGAATTGAGATTGTATGAGAATGAAAAGAAACAGTTTATGCTTTAAAAACTTGAAGGGAAGATAATGGTGGACCTGGAAATAGGAAGAATCTTTTTCACTCCCAAGGACGCCCCCCTCCCCATCCCCCTAAAAAAAAAACTCGCAAAATTTATTCAGTGTAAAAATAAATGGAGCACAAACAGTGCGATCGTAAATTACGGCTCAAGAGCATTTTTTTAAATGGTCACACAGACATGAAAGGGTAGAACCACATGACTATATCGAGGAAAGCTTTGCCTGTGGAAGTGAAAGGATTGAACATAAGCTCTTTGTCCTTTACCGTCCATAACTGTACTTTGTGTTTGAAAAATGTTAGGGAGAACTGAACTAAAACTTATCAATGTCTGAAAAATTAACAGATTGACGTCAATGTGCAGAGTTTTTTCGTGAAAATGTTACTGCGAGAAAACGACCGTGAAAAGTCTCAAAATAAGTCCAACTTCTAAAAGCACTGATATGTAGATTTAGCCCAGCCTAAAGGCGGAGCTCAACATCTTTTTGTTGGTACTTATTGATGTCTGAAAATACTCTCATTGAAGTCGGTAAAAAATAAAATAAAATAAAATAAAATGAAATAAAATAAAATAAAATAAAATAAAATAAAATAAAATAAAATAAAATAAAATAAAATAAAATAAAATAAAATAAAATAAAATAAAATAAAATAAAATAAAACATTTTCCTCTCTGCGAATCGAACCCCATACCTTTCGCGTAGGAGCTACACGCGATATGTCCATTGGGCTGAGCTAACACGTCGACCAAAGTCCATGTTAACTTTAATACTTATACGAATGTTTATTCGGCGCAGCTCGATCAAGATAAACCCTCGGGTGTTTTTCCTGAGAAAATGTGTTCGGACCGCCGAAAAAAACTATGGTCGTGGACAGAAAAAACAGAAGGCACTGGCTCTGCGATAATTGCCGTCGGGACAAGAGTTCAAGATGGTTGAATACGCTGATGATCTCACTGTGTTTATGTCTAATGTCGAACGTGCGCAACTTATTTTCCAACTGCTTGATCAATTCAGGTCTTGCTCTGGCCTGAAGGTTATTTACACTAAAACCGAAGCCATGTGCACAGCGACACCTCTGGGGATAGTTTTTACCGTAATGTAAATGACCAATTACAAATTAACTCTCTTTCTCACAAATGTCAATGATAAAACTACAACAGTCAAGTCTGATCCTAAGATAAAAATAAACATCAAATAATAAAAGATACGCAACCTGATCACTGATAGTGATTCATTTGAAATATTCAGGAAATTGAAGTTGCTTCTAAATGTGAGTTTTTGCGTGTGTGTGTGTGTGTGTGTGTGTGTGTGTGCGCTCATATGTTAAATGCGAGTTAATGCTTCCTGGCTTGAACTTTATCGAGTCGATATGTTTTATTGCAGGCTGGGAAATAGGACTGACTGTGAATGTCTCATGACCTTCGTGACGGGAAACAGGAAATGATAACTTTTTCAGACGTCAAGCCAAAGCAAACAACACCTGAAACTGCCTTGTTAAGGGCCCCTACTTGAATGGAATTTTAGGCCGGCAATATTATTATTGTGATTATATTGCGCTGGTCACAAATTCGGGTCAGGAATTGCCATAGTCTCTTATCAGGTGCTAGATATGTATATGGAGATTTGCATGTTTTGAGAATTTACACACCTATTACCTACATAGCCAAACTGTGCAAACTTTTCGTTAAACGAAAAGTTTGCACAGTTTGGCTATGTTTTCTGTAGGATTACGGCCCCGTTTACACGTATCCCTTATCAACCGTCTCTCTTTTTTAAGATTCAATTTATTACGGTTTGGTCTCCCACGTATACGATCGAAAAAAGTTGAAAACGGTCCAAAAACAAAGTTTTCTAAAAACCATATCTAAAGTGGGAAGAGAAAGATGACAAAATCGAACAGTGAAAATGAAGATTTCCCTTATACGGTTTTGTTTTGCCTTCCGTCCACGGGTCGTATTAAAGGGAATAAGATGGTCAAAAACCGGATCGTTTTCAACCGTTTACGCGCGGATGCTGAAAACTTGTTCCGAAAAATAACCTTTTTAAATGAAATCGAAGAATGAATGTTCCCAAAATTTTGGTGAAGCTAACAGCTCAGAATCTGTCATTTCGCCTCTGCTTTATTTTGAGTACCAAATGAAATTGTTAATTTCAACTATCAATATCGGAAAGTATGATATCAAGTAAAATATCAAAGTTGCTACTGCTTTTATCTGTACTGCGTAAAACGCCTTGAAGCAATAACTAAGGGGAGAATGATGCTTTCTTTTACAATCGACTTTAGGGTTAGAAGCATTTTTTCACTGGATAATTCGTCATTTTTACGAGACACAAGCGAAAAAATTGAAATTGTTCACGCAAAGTTTTGCAGTTGTAATCTGTTTTCATCCTGGCCATCTGTGGTCAAAGCCACGTATTAATAGTTTTACAGCACAAGCGGTCAAAAACTGGACCATTTTGTTAAGGTTTTCATCTAAGCAAATAAGACTTTTGGCTTTACTAAATCTTTGCTAAAAATAGCTGTTATAGTTCCCTCAAACCAACTGAGAAATCTCTTTATTATGTATTTTGGTTCAATGTTTGTTTTTCATTTCCCTATCAAAAAATAAAAGAACGTTGTTTTAAATAATGAAACTTTAAAATTGATATCCAATTTAACTTCGCTAAACTTTCTTAATTATTCTCTGTCCGTTTTGGTCTTTGTATATTTTAGTCCTATAAGAAGCCTAATAAAAACTGTTTCAAAGCTATATTAATTCTCGCTCATCTTGGTTTCAGGTTCTGAAACAGACTGATTTCCAATATTGGCCATAGTAAGTTCGTCTGTTATTTCCTCTTGATCTTGGCTAAAGATATTTCTCGGGATATATCTTAGGGCTTCTATTTTTGTGAAAACCAATTTTAGGAAATAGTGTCTTTCTAGCGCTCTCTAAAATGAGTTTTCTCGGAAATTTCCGCTCGCAAATATTTCCCGCTCAATACCAGACGTCATGAAGAATCAGTTTTGTTTAGTCCCACCATGTTCAGCTTAATTTTGTTGATAAGCATGATTTTAATCAACTATAAGTGCTGCATGGTAACTAAGTTATTTTGCAGTGTTGTTGTAAAAATACTGCCATGGAGTTTAGTCTCCCTAAAGACCAGCAGCCTAAACATTTACGCTTTTTTTTCCACTAATCTTTTCCAAATAACGCAAGTTGATAGTAGCCTGTGCGCAGACGTCTCCTATTTTCTTTGCTCCACGCGGAAAAGGCAGATGTGCCTTTTACGCGTGAAGCAAAGGAATTAGCTATAGGAGACGTCTGCACACAGACTAAGTGATCGTGAATAACGTAAACTTACAGCTGGACCAATGTATGATTTTTGAGAATGTTGTAGAAGGCCAAATTTGCCCTGTACGGGTAAAGATACTAGACAACGATTGAAACATTTTATGTAAGGAGAATGTCGCAATACAGAAAAGGAACAGTGAGAATGACGTACAATATTACAAGCTGAAGAACAAAAATAAATGTGTATATAAAAATTGTAAAAATGAGGATAACATTTCATCACGTTTGTTCATACCAGAAGTTTCTAAGGGTTGGCTTTATCTATAGGATAAGACTCCCTGGTTTTACGTAATGCGTACTACCACGGTGAAGATTTAATTATTTCAAGAGGTGTCAGAGGTGATAACATGGCCAAGGTTAGAAAAAAGTCCTCTGCAACAGTAGTATGCACGTTTTGATTTAAGGTTGGGTTTGTCAAATGAGCCTCGGTATTCGTGGAAACTGTCTTTGAATGGTCGTTTAGTTTCACCAATGTATTATCAGTACCATGAAAATTAGATTTTTAGTGCATGTTAGAAGTTATGTGTGACGTGATTGAAAGAGTTTGTCCAGTGGAAAAGAAAGCGTATTGATGAAGGCGGCTGTTAATTATAGTAGCACTATCCTGTCCGCAGCTGAAAGAGCCAATTGACAGGTTATTCATGCATAGTGAAATAGTTGCGATCTAAATGGATATAAGGTAGCGAAGGTGAGGACCACACTTGTGGGATTAAAACATATCCTCGCAACGAGTGGAAGAATTTAGAATGTTAAAATTCTTATGTATGATTTTAGAAATGTAGAATGTTAAAATGTTTATGTATGATTTTAGAAATGTAAAAAAGTGCTGGGTTGTACGTATTAACAAGTAGAATCTTTGCGCATCACGCATCACGCATCGCATCACGCATCGCACAAGAGACGAGTGGCCGTTTCACCGCCCATCCTTTTTCGCGCCCTGCACTTGACTGAACAGTATCAATCAAACACCTAATTTTAACTGTATGGCACTTTGGGAAACTGAAAATAATGTCCTGTCGAAGATAATTGCTTGCTCGCAGCTTCTCTCATGAACTGAGAGTGTATGACGATGAAAAGAAACAGTTCATGCTTTAAAAACTTGAAGAGAAGATAATGGTGGACCTAGAAATAGGAAGAATCGTTTTCGCTCCCAACGACGCCCCCCTCCCCACCCTCTAAAAAAACTAACAAATTTTATTCAGTGTAAAAATAAATGGAAAGCAATCAGCACGACCGTAAAGCACGGCTAAAGAGCAATGTTTTGAGTGGTCACACAGAACGATTTCATCCACAGACCTAAAAAGGAAAATCCACATGACTATACCGAGGAAAGAAAAAAAGGGGGTTAGTTTCTAAAGAAACTGTGGTGCTGCGTCGGTGAGGACGTGAAACAAATCAGAAGAAATGCACCATTTCTTCAAGAAGCGTGGCCATCCTGATTCTGTTGTCAACACAGCTCAACACCGTGCTCAACAGATTGATCGACAGTCAGCACTGCAAACGTCACAGAAGGAAAAGAACGAGAGAATTCCATTTACACTCACTTATCATCCACATAACCTCGCAGCCAAAAACATCTTTTAAAGAACTTTAAGTTACTCCAAAATGACAACGAAACAGGAAGAATCTTTTCACAACCCCCATTGGTCTCATTCAAACGCGACAAAAACATAGGGAACTTTCTAGTTAGAAGTGTACTTAAATCTGATGATCAACCAGGTACTTTTAAATGCGCGCGCAAACGATGCAACACTTGTCCTTTCATTCACAATGCGGACAAAATAATAGGACTCAGGCGATTGATTAAAATCACTGATCGCTTTACATGCACCTCTGCGAATGTTATCTATTGCATAACATGTACTTTATGCAAAAAGATATACATTGGTGAAACAGGGAGGAGGTTAGGGGACCGTTTCCGCGAACACCTACGAGACGTTGAAAGAAATGACAAGGACGCATCCAAACCAATTGCCCGACATTTCAATCTCCCTAATCATTCTAGTCAACACATGATGATCTGTGGCCTTTCCCTACACCAGGGCAACACGGAAAGCCGTAAAAATCTAGAACAAAAATTCATTTTTCAAATCGGCACACTTATTCCCCACGGTATCAACCAACGCTTTTCATTCAACTAATTTATTCTTGTTTTTCACGTTGCCATGTTCCTACCAATAGCGTAGCTCCACCACTCCCTATATAAACCAAGTGGAACTTTCAATCTCTTTACGGTGGCCAATTTACCTTGTCAACTCAGTTGATAAATCCAAAATTTTGTATATCGAGGAAAGCTTTGGCTGTGGAAGTGAAAGGATTGAACATAAGTTCTTTGCCCTTTATCGTGCATACCTGTACTTTGTGTTTGAAAAAGTTTAGGTAGATCTGAACTGAAACTTATCAATGTCAGAAAAAGTAGCAGACTGACGTCAATGTGTAGGGTTTTTTCGTGAAAATTTAACTGCCAGAAAACGACTTTGAAAAGTCTTAAAATAAGTCCAACTTCTAAAAGCACTAAGATATAGATTTAGCCCAGCCTAAAAGCGGAGCTCCACATCTTTTTGTTAGTACTTATTAATTTCTGAAAATACTCTCATTGAAGTCGTTAAAAAATTAAATTAAAATAAATTAAAATAAAAAATAAATAAATAAATCAAATCAAATCAAATCACATTTTCCCCTCTGAGAATCGTACCCTATACCCTTCGCGTAGGAACTACACGCGATATGTCCGTTGGGCTAAGCTAACACGTTAATTTTACTACTTAGACAAATGTTTATTAAGTAAAAGGGGGGCTGATTGAGCACTAATTTATGCATCAAGGTAGGGTCTGGCAGTATAGGAGCGGCCATCTTGGAACCCTCATGAATAATAGCCCTAACCCTAAGCGGCCATCTTGTTTTTTGAACCCTAAGCGGCCATCTTTTTTTTTAACCCTAAGCGGCCATCTTGTTTTTTGAACCCTAAGCGGCCATCTTGTTTTTTGAAAGAAAGAAAAAGAAAGTTGCGCCAGCCGGGATTCGAACCCGATCATACATCTCGACCGCCCGACACGGCGGGAGTTACCTACCCCATTGGGCTACCGGCGCTTCGGATAGAAACTAAAAGTCAATTGGCTCTATAGAAAGATGTCATAGGGTGTGGGTCTGATGTCACAAAAAAAACTGATACGTCATAATAAACAGTTAGTTCTTAAAACAGCGAAGCATGTAAAGCAAACGCAAACATGGAGTTGACCGATGCAGAGATGAATGCTATCTACGATGAATTTGAAGAAGACTACCAAAAAGCTGATTTGGAAGAAGTATTGAAAGATTTAGCCTTCCACAATGCAAGTCAAGCACGTTACGCTAGAAATGCTCAAGTTCACCCCGTTGCTCGCGACATATTGTCGCATCAAGCTTGGAAAGAATTGGAAGAAAAAGCAAGATACTATGTAGAAATAATGGGAAGAGGGAACACGTCCTTGTTGACCGAAGAAGAGTTGCAAGAACACAACGATTATTGGAACAGTTGTTCATTTTGTCATCGTGTTTTTGATCAACCGGCTGTTGACTGTTGTCCGCTACTTAAACCTTACCCGTGTTATCAATGCGAATTAGAAAGATGGCAAGAAGAAACAAGAGACAGTGAAAGTGAAGATGACATTCCACCTAACGAATTTTTGTAAAAACGTTATTCACAATTTGTTTCAATTTATGCTTGTAAATAATTTTTCAACCAGTTAAAAAATAAAAAAGTGTCCGGTTTGGGATAAACGTACGTAAAGTTTCATTGCTTTGTGGTCATGAGCTTTTATTAAAATTGGTGGTTCCTAAAAGAACCGTTGTATTCATTCGCAAACGAAACGTTTGCGTTTCAAACTTGAGACTGGAGCCATTGGTAAAACAAATAGGTTTCTTGTTTGGGACAGTGGTGGGTGGGTTTCGCGTGACGACCGCAGGTTGATCCTACATCAAACCCCATGGCGATGAGTTTCTCGACTTTCGGGCGTCCAAAGTCTTCCAAGTTAACACAAGGAATCTGTAGCTCGTTCAGTAGATCCTTTTCCAAATGTCCCCCCTTGTAACCTACCATGTATCGGTTTGGCGTTCTGGAACGATGATAGGCTGAGTCGATCATGGGCTTGATCATATGTTGAGGTAAGGCTTTTTCTGGCAGACTCGATTCAAAGCGTAAGCCGTGAATATGACGGAAAACATAGTTGACCGT
Organism: Siderastrea siderea; assembly: GCA_964030785.1. Taxonomy (NCBI): domain Eukaryota; kingdom Metazoa; phylum Cnidaria; class Anthozoa; order Scleractinia; family Rhizangiidae; genus Siderastrea; species Siderastrea siderea. The sequence goes on from OZ034969.1 coordinate 69,249,503, forward strand.
TTTACGATCTTGCTGTTCCAACGAGAGGTAAGGTAACTTGTTTTCCAAAAACCAGCTGAAACTCCCGTGTGGTACACTGTAAAGACCTATTTCTCTTACAATAAACGGATGATGCTTCACTTGATACCCGTCGAAATCAATAATCATACAGATTTGTTCCATGTTGTCTAAACCAGAGTTGACTGGGTTTAACTGTCAGTCCCTAAACATATAAAGACTCGTTCGTCTTTGTCGGTCGATTGCTTGTCGGAACATATCCGTTGACGTCACAATCTACACCCACCTTGTTTTGTATATAGCAATTTTATTGCGCGCTTTTTCTAAAGGGAACGAACAAAGATGGCCGGTTGTTTTCTCTATCTCTCGTCAAGTTTTAAGGATTGGTTTCTTTACAAGACACACTTGTACCTGTGTAAGCAGTTGTATGAACCTACTGACTTACCAGAACCGACAGACGATCCTTTACAGGCGATTGAACTCTGTCAAGGGAATATCGGGCGTTGAATCGTGTTTATGGTCTGGTTGGAAACCTGTCCGAGCGCGTTTCCTTGTTTTCAAGAAATACGTCAACGTTACGTCATTCCCTCTATTGTGACGTTGGAGGGTCTACTACGGCTAAAAGACAGATCTCTAACTCATTCCACTTAACTTCGACCAAAATGAACTACAGATGTTTTTACTCTACGATCGAAGAATGTCAACGCTGGATGTACACCTAGGTGTCACAATCAAAACAAACAACGGTTCTTTTAGGAACCACCAAATCCTATGAAAGTAAATGACCAATAAAACATTATTTTTCTGTTTTGGGTAACCCTGTGTTTAGAAAAATCAAACCCAACAACATATTATTTTTGGTTAAAACTGTATTTTATTTTTCTTTTCAACACTGTCCAACAAAGACAGAACTTGGTCGGGGAATATACCCCATTTGACCCTGACTAAATTGTTTGGGTGAACTGCCTTCATCTTCGGGACTGTCCTCTTCTACAGTCATGTCCTCTTCTGGACTGTCCTTTTCTGGACTGGCCTCTTCTGGACTGTCATACATGTCATCATCAGGTGACTCGTCGGGTGACTCGTCCGTGTCCTCTTCGTCTGTGTCGGGTCCTTCCATAGGTTGTTGAAAAACCCGATTTAGCAAATATTTGCGCTGGTTGACCGCAGCCTAGACGGCTTCATTGAAATCCATACCTTCCTCTTCTTGGAATTTCTTACGGGTTTCCAAGATGGCATCATGGATCGGATCCTCTCTAAGCACATGAACCCACTTCAAGTGGTCAATGTACTGTTGTCTCAACACTTTCTGTAGCTCAGACAGCATCTCGTTGTACGCGCAAATTCTCGCCCGTTTCTTACTCAAACCAGCTTTCCGCAAGCTATTAACGAGATGTCTAAAATCTTTCAATTTGACCGCCTTGACCCTATCACGAAATTCATCCCACGGATCCATATCTGAGATTTCCTCTTCTTGTTTGACTGGGGATGTGGGTGATTCGGGAAACTCATCCAATGCAGCCAAAGTGTTGGGTGACATGGGGTCTCCATCTCCATCTCGTTAATAGCTTGCGGAAAGCTGGTTTGAGTAAGTCAACTCTGGTTTAGACAACATGGAACAAATCTGTATGATTATTGATTTCGACGGGTATCAAGTGAAGCATCATCCGTTTATTGTAAGAGAAATAGGTCTTTACAGTGTACCACACGGGAGTTTCAGCTGGTTTTTGGAAAACAAGTTACCTTACCTCTCGTTGGAACAGCGAGATCGTAAAACGGTCAACTATGTTTTCCGTCATATTCACGGCTTACGCTTTGAATCGAGTCTGCCAGAAAAAGCCTTACCTCAACATATGATCAAGCCCATGATCGACTCAGCCTATCATCGTTCCAGAACGCCAAACCGATACATGGTAGGTTACAAGGGGGGACATTTGGAAAAGGATCTACTGAACGAGCTACAGATTCCTTGTGTTAACTTGGAAGACTTTGGACGCCCGAAAGTCGAGAAACTCATCGCCATGGGGTTTGATGTAGGATCAACCTGCGGTCGTCACGCGAAACCCACCCACCACTGTCCCAAACAAGAAACCTATTTGTTTTACCAATGGCTCCAGTCTCAAGTTTGAAACGCAAACGTTTCGTTTGCGAATGAATACAACGGTTCTTTTAGGAACCACCAATTTTAATAAAAGCTCATGACCACAAAGCAATGAAACTTTACGTACGTTTATCCCAAACCGGACACTTTTTTATTTTTTAACTGGTTGAAAAATTATTTACAAGCATAAATTGAAACAAATTGTGAATAACGTTTTTACAAAAATTCGTTAGGTGGAATGTCATCTTCACTTTCACTGTCTCTTGTTTCTTCTTGCCATCTTTCTAATTCGCATTGATAACACAGGTAAGGTTTAAGTAGCGGACAACAGTCAACAGCCGGTTGATCAAAAACACGATGACAAAATGAACAGCTGTTCCAATAATCGTTGTGTTCTTGCAACTCTTCTTCGGTCAACAAGGACGTGTTCCCTCTTCCCATTATTTCTACATAGTATCTTGCTTTTTCTTCCAATTCTTTCCAAGCTTGATGCGACAATATGTCGCGAGCAACGGGGTGAACTTGAGCATTTCTAGCGTAACGTGCTTGACTTGCATTGTGGAAGGCTAAATCTTTCAATACTTCTTCCAAATCAGCTTTTTGGTAGTCTTCTTCAAATTCATCGTAGATAGCATTCATCTCTGCATCGGTCAACTCCATGTTTGCGTTTGCTTTACATGCTTCGCTGTTTTAAGAACTAACTGGTTATTATGACGTATCAGTTTTTTTTGTGACACCAGACCCACACCCTATGACATCTTTCTATAGAGCCAATTGACTTTTAGTTTCTATCCGAAGCGCCGGTAGCCCAATGGGGTAGGTAACTCCCGCCGTGTCGGGCGGTCGAGATGTATGATCGGGTTCGAATCCCGGCTGGCGCAACTTTCTTTTTCTTTCTTTCAAAAAACAAGATGGCCGCTTAGGGTTCAAAAAACAAGATGGCCGCTTAGGGTTCAAAAAACAAGATGGCCGCTTAGGGTTCAAAAAACAAGATGGCCACTTAGGGTTAGGGCTATTATTCATGAGGGTTCCAAGATGGCCGCTTGGGGTTCAAAAACAACATGCCCGCTTAGGGTTAGGGCTATTATTCATGAGGGTTCCAAGATGGCCGCTCCTATACTGCCAGACCCTACCTTGATGCATAAATTAGTGCTCAATCAGCCCCCCTTTTACTTTTTATTCAGTGCAGCTCGATCAAGATAAACCCGTGGGTGTTTTTTCCTGAGAAAATGTGTTCGGACCGCCCAAAAAACCATGGTAGTGGACAGAAAAAACAGAAGGCACTCAGGGCCGTAGTCAGAAAAAAATTCTGACTGAGGAAATGTCCATGGTTAACTTCTCTTCCTAGGTATTTAGGGTGTTAAACGAAAAAATGACTGAGAAAACGAAAAAAATGACTGAGAAAACGAAAAAATGACTGAGAAAACGAAAAAAGTGACTGAGAAAACGAAAAAATGACTGAGGCAAGTGCCTCGGTTTGCCTCATACTGGCTACGGCCCTGGCAGTGGCTCTGCTATATTTGGCGTCGACGGGACAAGAGTTCAAGATGGCACAATACACTGATGATCTCACTGTGTTTGTGTCTAATGTCGAATGTGCACAACTTATTTTCCAACTGCTTGACCAATCCAGGTCTTGCTCTGTCCTGAAGGTTATTTACACTAAACCCGAAGCCATGTGGATTGGTTCATGTAGAGAAAACGCAGCGACACCTCTGGGATTAAAATGGGCAAAAGTGTTAAAGCCCTGGGGATAGTTTTTACCGTAATGTAAATGACCAATTACAAAGAAAAAAATATGACAAATTGAAGGACATCCCAATGCAGATACGGCTGTGGAGTTCTCGAGGCCTTTTAGTATACGGGAAAGCTACCATTATTAAATCCTTTTTGCTTCCAAAAATGACATACATACTATATTCTCAGTTCTGCCAACTCCAGAGAAATTTATAGCAACTAAGTACTATTATATACAACTTCTTATGGAAAGCCCATACCAAAATAGTATGATGGCAGTTGAACTGGGCTTAACCTGATTAGATATAATAGATATACACAAGTGGTGTTGTTGGTCATGTTGTTTTTGTCTTGTAATACATGCGTGAACTCGAGTGTGAAATAAAAAGTGGAGGAAAAATAAATAAAATAAAAAACAAAGAAATAAATAAATTAATTAATTAATACATAAATAAATAAATAAAACTAACAAATTTCACTCAGTGTAACAATTAACTGAAAACAAACACAACGATTTTAAAGTATACTACTAAAGGGCGTTTATTTGTATGGTCACATAGAAGGATTTCATCCAAGCACGGACTAAAAGACTACCACCCAGGACATAAAGTTTTAAATTCTTGACAGCTTGTAGGAGGCTATCCTTCTCCCTACTCAATGTTGAAAACCTTTTGTAGTCTTCTCAACATTGCACAGGGAGAAAGAAGGCGAAAACGGCAAGGTGTCTCAATATATTTGTCCGGGAAAGGTGAAAGGTCACATACTGCTGTTTAGATTTCTCAAATTTCACTGTTTTAATGTTGGAAATTGAGTGAAATTATTTCAAGGAAGCATTCTCAAGTTTTTAAAGGTTACAATTTGCCGTTCTTAAAAAGTGATTTTTGCAACCGAACATGAACTTTTTTGGGTATAAATCCACCTCACAACGTCCAAATGTTAACAACAACCGGCACTCTCGAACAAAAGCTTTGAAACTGTTGCATCCGCGAGTAAGCCAAAGAGATTTACTAAGGATTAATCAAGTTGAACTTGATTCGGTATATTCTTTTGCTTTGTAGCATAGTGAGTGTAAGAAGCTTAGCTTACGTTTCGAAGTAAGGAAACATTGGGTGACTGCTTTCTCTACTTATAATGCAATTCCTGTCCTTTGATGCCATCTCCCGATAACTTGAACCTCCTATAACTCAAGAACCTTTTTCGATTCTCCTTTAAGGTTCGAGTTATGGGGAGTAAGTTGTATCCTTTCTAATAGCCTGCAGTGCAGGCGGTTTTTATCATCATCTTCATCATCATCATCATCATTGTTATTAGTAATTTTTTTGTACGGAAACGGCAACCGAAAGCAGCGGTCACGTTTTCATAAGCCGCCTTCTTGGATGCGCAAAGAGTCTACAGAGGGTTGGGAATAGGGAAAAATGGCGCCCCTCTCCGGCTCCTTCCTCCTTCAACCTATCTCCCTCCCCGTTGGACTCGCCCAAACCCTCTGCCCAATTTGTAATCTAAGATGGCGCCTTTTAACATACGGAGATATTCAGCGCTCTCGCCCAAGATACGCATGCACTGCAGGCTACCTTTCAAAAGAAACTGTGGTACTGCGTCGATGGGGGAAGGGAACCACAAAAAATTTGGATTTAGTAGATGAATTAAAAATCTTTAAACCTCCCGTGCCTGGTTCTCAATGTCTATTCGCTTATAATTATTTTCCTGGTATAAAGGTACAAAGTGCAGACATTTACAAGAAGCCCATGAGAAGCCCAATGAGGGTGGGTTCATATTTACGACACTTCCAGGCTTAATCGACAGAAGTGTAACCAGTAAAACTAAATTTGAGTTTTTCTCAGATTACTAACAAAGACAACTACAATTTAGTGATTGAGAGGTCAATAATGCAAAGGCAGGATAGAAAATAACCGATGGTGTCAGTGCCAGGGGAAAAAAATGCTTCGAGGACCAAGCAATTGCAAATCTAACCTCAGTGCAACAACAGAACACTGAAAACTGCTTCCAAGCTTTGGGAGAATCACACGGGATAGCACGCTTAACGGAGAAAAAAACTGTTTTATTATAACCTTAATTAATGTTTAGTTACAGCCCGAATTAACAACCAACCTTAATTGTTTACCATCTCTTTGATGCAATTAATCTTTAAAATCTCTGACTAAGTTCAAACAGTTAAGCCTTAAAGGTTAATTAAAGTGCTGCACTTTTTCCGCAATTATCCTCGTCGCCTTCCTCGTCGCCATGGAATGCTCGGGCGGAACCTCGGACGAGGAAATCTCGGACGTGGAAATCTCGGACGTGGGAACCTGGGGCGGGGGAACCTTGGACGGGGAAACCTTGGACGTGGGAACCTGGGACGGGGAAACCTTGGTCGTGGAGGTCGAAACCTTGGGCGAGGGAATCTTGGACGTGGGAACCTTGGGCGAGGAAATCTTGGACGTGGGAACCTCGGCTGTGGGAACCTTGGGCGAGGGAACCGCGGGCGGAGCCTTCGAAACTTCCTTCTTGGGATTGGATCCTCTTGTAGGTCTCCGATGCTGCACATGTAGTAAAAAAAGGGCAACACGTTAACTTTAACAGGTATTCTCTCAATAGTTTCTACAGTTGCCTTGTTTATAGGAAAATGAAATTATTTCATGATGACCACTGAACGTCCTGGTTCACAGGAGTGATACCAAATGACACAATCCCTGGTGCGTTCTCTCTGTTCTCATCGCCTGTCACCGAGAAAATACCTATTTGGAATAACAGCTTTTCAATGGGTTGCATTGTCGCTTTACTAACTAAAGGTTTAGCCATTATAATGATGAATGGGAGATTGAGGATAGAGAAGTTTTCATTCATGTCAATGGCGCCTTACACATATACAAAATCAAGCCACTGCCAGCTAGATCCGTAGTGGGAAAATATTTGGTCCAATTTTAATGATTTCTGACCTTAGCCAAATGCGTGGTTCATGCTGAGACTAACAATTTCCGAGAAAGCTAGCCCTTTGAAGCTCTTATTATTATGGCTTTTACACGCATTTATCGATAGCATCGTCAGACATCTGTATTGGCAACCACCAGTGCATCTATATTACTAGCTCACCACTTTTAAGCTCAAATGCACCTCGATGCAATTTTGTTCTTAGCAATTCCGTTAAATCACCGACAAGTATTAGGAGACTCACCTAAGTTCAGTTTTTGTACAGCAAAAAGGTTTGATTTCATAACTGGTATAATGAAAACAAAAATTGCTTATAACAGCAGGTTTTCCAAAAAAAGTATTTTTACCTTGCCGGCTCCTCTATCCCATCAACATCATTGAAGTCTTCTTCATCGTCTTCGTCGTCTACTTCGTCCTCAACATCGTTTTTCTTAGGGACCTCGTTCTCTTTAAGATCAACTTCAAACCCACCGTCACTGGAAACGACCCTCTCCTCTTTCATGCCAGAGTCGTAGCTTTTCTCGTCATCTACCGGGTTAACAGCTGTTTCATCTGGTTCATCTACCTCGTCTTCAATGTCGTTGTCTTCTTTATCAGCGCCTCCTACATCCTTTTCTTCGGCAACATCGGTTTTATCATTGGCATCGTTGTTGTTCAGGACAACTTCAGATCCATCATCGCTCAACCTCTCCTTCTTGGCACCATAATCGTTGCTTTGCTCGTCATTTACCGTGTTAACAGCTGTTTCAACTGGTTCTTCTGATACAACTTTCGGTAGTAGAATGCCAAGGGAATAGCTCAACGCGAAAATCAGAACAAGGGCACGTGTCTTCATGATTTCATTTTCGGATTGCAGGCTCTCAAACTAAACAGCAGAAGAGAGCTGCTAGTCTGACCGTTTTTCCTTTTTTCACCTTATTTAAAGCTGTTAGCGACCCATATATTGCTGTTCCACTGTGCTAAGCCAATGTCTCACGTGGAAGTTGAGTTTCAATGCTTGCACTAAATTCTCTTGCCTTTTGAATCTGATATACATGACAAATATAACCGAGCTATAATTCTGCCTTCTATTTTTACCTTCTATTTTGGTGCAGTTTATTATTTTTAATTGTTTCTTGATTTGCGATAAAGGCTTTGAGTCTAAAATGATCCTAAGATAAATAGAAACATCAAATAACAAAAAATATTCAACTTGGTCACAGATAGTGATTCATTCGAAACAGTCAGAAAATAAAATGACCGGAGATATTGCTGAAAAGCCAAAGATGAAGTTGCTTCTAAATGTGAGTTTTTGCGTGTGTGTGTGTGTGTGTGTGTGTGTGTGCTTATATGTTAATTGAGTTGCGCATTTATCGAGTTATCGATAAATCGAGTTGAGCATGCAACACCTGAAAATGCCTTGAAACTGCTTTGTGAGGACCCCTTTTTGAATGGAATTTTAGGCCGGCAATATAACTATTGTGATTATATTGCGCTAGTCACAAATGCGGGTCCGCAATTGCCATCTTCTCTTATCAGGTGCTAGATATATATATGGAGATTTGTATGTTTTGAGAATTTACACACCTTAAAAGTTTGCACAATTTGGCTATGTTTTCTGTAAGATTACGGCCCCGTCTACACGTATCCCTTTTCAATCGTCTCTCTTTTTTAAGACTCAATTTATTTCGGTTTGGTCTCCCACGTATACAAACGAAAACAATTGAAAACGCTTCAAACACGAAGTTTTTTAAAAGCCATGCCCAAAGTGGGAAAAGAAAGGCGACAAAATGGAACAAAAATGAAGATTTCTTTCACACCGTTATGCATTCCATCCACGGGTCGTTTTAAGGGGACAGAAGATGTTCAAAAACCGGACCGTTTTCAATCGTTTACGCGAGGACGCTGTTAACTCGCTCCGAAAAATAACCTTTTGAAATAAAAACGAATAAAGAAAAAAATTTGTGCACTGGGCCTGTCCCTTCAAAAACTCTTTGCTGGAATTGACTCGGGTTTTCCTGACTGAAAAGGCAACTAACGTTTGATTAACAGTTAAAGGCTTGCTAAATGCTCCCTAAGAGTTTAAGTATCAGTTGCCAAAAAATAAAAATAAAAAAAACCCACATACTTTCAGTAGCCATTGGCTTCGACTAAATGTTCCAGAAATTTTGGTGAAGCTAGCAGACCAGAATCTGTCATTTTGCGTCTGCTTTATTTTGCGTACCAAATGAAATTATTCGTTTCAAGTATCAATATCGGAAAGTAAGATATCAAGCAAAATATCAAAGTTGGTACTGCTTTTATCTGTACTGCCTTAAACGCCTTGAAACAATAACTAAGGGGAGAATGATACGTTCTTTTACAATCGGCTTTAGGGTTAGAGGCATTTTTTCACTCGAAGATTCGCCATTTTTACGAGCCACAAACGCAAAACTTGAAATTGTTGGCGCAACGTTTTCCAGTTGTAATCTGTTATCATCCTGGCCATCCGTGGGCAAAGCCACGTATTAATAGTTTTACAGCACTAGCGGTCTTTAAACAAAACTGGACCATTATGTTAAGGTTTTCATCGAAGCAAATAAGACTTTTGGCTTAAGAAATCTTTGCTAAAAATAGCTGTTATAGTTCCCTCAAACCAACTGAGAAATCTCTTTATTATGTATTTTGGTTCGATGTTTTTTTTTCCATTTCCTTGTCAAAAAGTAAAAGAACATTGTTTTAAATAATGAAGCTTTAAAATTGATATCCAATATACCTTCGCTTAAACTTTCTTAATTATTCTTTGTCTGTTTTAGTCTTTGTATTTTTTAAGTCCTATCAATAGTTATGAGAAGGCTAATAAAAACTGTTTCAGAGCTATATTAATTCTCTCTCACCTTGCTTTCAAGATGTCTCAGGTTCTGAAACAAACTGATTTCCAATATCGGCCATAGTAAATTTGTCTATTATTTCCTCTTGATCTTGGCTAAATATATTTCTCGGGATACAACTTCAGGTTTTTATTTTTGTGAAAACCAATTTTAGGAAACTGTGCCTTTCTAGCACTCTCTATAAAATGAGTTGTTTCGGAAATTTCCGCTCGCAAATATTTCCTCCTTAAAAAACGGACATCGTGAAGAATCCGTTTTGGTTAGTCCCACCATGTTCAGCTTTGTTTTGTTGATTATCATTATTTAAATCAGCTATAAGTGCTGCATGGTAACCAAGTTATTTTGCAGTGTTGTTGTAAAAATACCGCCATGGTGCTTAGTCTCCGTACAAACCAGCAGCCTTTAGAAACAGCTTCGCTTTTTTTCCACTAATCTTTTCCAAATAACGTAAGGTGTTCGTAGCCTGCTTGCAGACGTCTCCTATTTCCTTTGCTCCACGTGCAAAGGAAATAGCAAAGGAGTCCACGTGCAAAGGAGTCAGTAGAGGAGACGTCTGCACGCAGGCTATAGCTGATCGTGAATAACGTAAACTTACAGCTCGACCAATGTAGGATTTTTGAGAATGTTTCAAAAGGCAAAATTTGCCCTGTACAGGTAAAGATACTAGACCACGACTACATAATTTATGTTGGAATGACGTACAATATTACAAAAAAGACCAAAAATAAATATGTATATAAAGAAAGTAAAAATGAGTATTACATTTCATCACGTTTGTTTATACGAGGAGGTTCTAAGGGTTTGGCTTTATCTATAGGATATGACTCCTTGGCTTTACGTAATGCGTACTACCATGAAGATTTAACCCTTTAAGCCCCAATAGTGACAAGCATCTAATTTCTCCTCACAGTATTAGTACTTGAACAAACATGCAGCTCGTGAGAATAAAGGAAATGATCACCAATGATCAAATGTCTTGATTTTTTAAATCAAATTCTCCCAACTAGTAACATAAGAAATGCAAGGAGAATAGCGGTGAGAATATGGATGTTAATATTGGGTTCTTTAAGGGTTAATTATCTCAAGAGGTGTAAGTAAAATTATCTGTGTTAACATGACAAGGTTTAGAAAAAAATCCTCCGAAAGAGTAGTAGGTTTTGATTTAAGGTTGGGTTTGTCAAATGAGCCTCGGTATCCGTGGAAACGCTCTTTGAGTGGTCGTTTAGTTTCACCTATGTATTGTCAGTACGATGTAAATTAGATTTTTACTGCATGTTTTAAGTTGTGCGTAACGAGATTGAACGAGTTTGGAAACGAAAAGCGTATTGTTGAAGGCGGCTGTTAATTATAGTAGCACTATCCTGTCGGCAGCGGAAAGAGCAAAGTGACAGGTTTTTCATACATAAAAGTGTGAAAATTTAAATGGATATAAGGTAGCGAAAGTGAGGACCACATTTGTAAGCAACGACTGTGGGATTAAAACATATCCCCGGAACGGGTGGAAGAATTTAGAATGTGATTTTAAAACATGTTTATGAAAGATTTTAGAAATGTAGAATGTAGAATGTTTATGTATTGTTTTAGAAGTGCAGGGTTGTACGTAATAACAAGTAGAATCTTTGCGTTTTATAGTTTGAAATAATCCGTTTCGAGAAACATCAGCAGGGCGTAAAAAATTGTTCGTTAGGGAAGCTACCATTTACACGATTGTAGGGTGCCTTAGGAGATGTTTGTAACTTCATTAACTCATTAATTAACGATGAATGGAGCTAAACTGAAAGGAATGACTTTTCTAGCACAAAGAGGGTGGCAGGAGGAGGTTGAGGAAGTGTTAACATTTATTTGTTTGTTTCATTTGGTGTAAAAGACAGTCTTTTTCAATAATGCCGACATGTAAAGATACGGTAACGTCAAGAAAGGAATGAGTGAGAACTGATAAACTTAATCGTGGCATGAATAATTATTATTGAGCTAGTTGATAAATATTTTCAGCTGATCGAGATTATGAGAATATCATGATGTCATAGATGCTTCAAAAATGCCGAGGAAAAGATTTGCAAAAGAAGGGTTATCTTAGTTGCACGGTTGTACTGCGCCGTAGATCTGTAGCTGTTGTTAAGTTGTTCTTGGTAAGGGTCATTATGCGTATTTATTCCCTTTTTTTTTTAGTAGGAGACGACAGGTACCAAAAACCTTCCTTCTAAGGGATATAAGTGCATAACAAGTATGACAATGTTCGGTAGTTTGGTTAGTTTTGGTTAGTTGAGCACTAAAAAAGGTTGTATGTGTTCACAATGAAGGAAGTTGAATAACAAAATAAATGTGTGAATCACGAAATAAAGGGGTTAAACATCACTTCAGGTTAAGAAAAAAGGTCTTAAAAATTTAAAATTAATCAACATTTTCCATAATGAAGATCAGCATTACAGTGTGATGATCGAAAAGGTTTCTGTTTTCAGTAATTTAAAATCTTGGAGGACATTCTTATCTTGCTTTTCAACCATTTTGTTCCGCGAATGACTTTTAATTAATCATCAGTTTGTTAACTTAAACGTTTCTGTTTTCAGTAATTTTAAATTTTGGAGGACATTTTTGCCTTGCTTTTTAACCATTTTGTTCCGCGAATGACTCTATTAATTAAGTCCAAGACTTGCTACACTATTGAGAATATTGACGATGATGATCCCGTTTAATAAATAAATGAATAAATAAAGAAAATTCTACTGCAGACAGCTTTTGTGTATCACCCGCGTCAATGAGGATTATGTACGCCAACTGTTTTCAGAATTAAATGGGAAGAAAATGTCCGAGGGTATCCCTAATAACCTAATAAAGATCGCAAGTGATGAGATCCAGGCAATATCTCAGTTTACCCTACAAAAGCATGTTAAGGATTGATCAGGCTGGTAATTTGACATATTTTTTTTTGAAAGAGAAACATTTGTTCAATCTTCCTGAAACTTGGCAAGTAGTTTAGTATCGTTATTATATAGCATTGGGGGTCGCCTTCGTTTAATTCTTCTTCCAACTTCCCATCACTGGAATCGATCGTCTCTCGCTCGGCAGCTGTTTCAACTGGTTCTTCTGATACAGCACTCTGCACCAGAATGCCAAGCGAGCAGCTCACCAGTGCTATCAGAACAAGCGCCTTCATGACTGTATCTACGCTGGCTCTCATACTGAACAGCAGAACAGAGAGTCTATTCTGAGAGTTTTTCTTTTCTTTTCTATAATAATAAAACCTTTATTTTATCACGGTAAAAATTACATTCAGCTGGGCTGCTTTTTAAGTGGCCGTGAGTAAAAATACAAAATACAAAATACAAAATGCAAAATGCAAACGTGATATCAACGGTTATGTTGCTAGCTTATTGTACGAAGTCCAATGTCCAAGTGGGAGTTGGAGAGCGTCCTTCATGCAAGGCCTATTTTAATTCACCTACAAAATCTAACATACTAGGGAGATATTGCTCTGCTATACTTTTGAATCACTTTGACTGAGTGCCATCTTAGAAATGCTAACAAACTCACTCTACGGTGAAAATAAACACCAAATACTGAACAAAAGTTATGTATAGCCTGTTCCGGGATTCTCGTAAATGGTCAGAAAATGGTCAGAGCGATCAAGGATAACGTCAAAAAGTTCTTACATTGTTAGGTTCAGAAATGAAAGCATTCAAAGTGGATGGTAGATGACTTTAATTTTAAAGCGTTTTATAATGCTACTTTCATGTTGCATTCTTGTTGCTTATTAAATCGACACTCCGTGACATAACTAATCAAAATAAGCATTTTTAGCATCGCTCTTATTTTGACGAGACACTTGTAACTTATTTAATGCTGTGGCATTGAGATCACGTGGGTGGCTGGTTTCATAACAAATAAAAGAAAGTGGTTATGGTGGTTATTAGCGTGGATCGAGAATTGTCATCTTCCTCCAAGAAGCACTCCAAAAATTTAGAGGCATTTTTTGAGAATCTACATAACTCATGGAAAAATTGAACTATATTTCTATCCTTTTGGCAACTGGTTTTTAGCCTCAACCCTCAACAGTTCCATGAGTTCAAAGACAACTGGGGACATAATGAACCCCCAGATAAATGTTCTTGTAGTCTGCTCTATGTATGCTTGACGTTAATTTTGATAAAGAGCGCTTACATATATGCGGACCCTGAAATCGATCTAAACTGCGATTTTGTTGAACTTCATGTACACTTCTTTCAATATCTTGCACCTAAGTTTTTTTTCGATCGACAACTAATGACTTGCCTAGTGTTATCGTATAATCCTAATTTTTTTGCTAGCGACCAACGAAAAGACAAAAGGTAAAGCGTGCCAAAGAACATTTTCCCAAACCCATCAGAATCCGCGCAATATCAGTACAGTGCTTGACTGAACAGTATCAATCAAAACACCTATTTTTAACTGTATGGCACTTTGGAAAACTGAAAATAATGTCCTTTCGAAGATATTTGCTTGCTTGCAGCTTCTCTCACGAACTGAGAGTGTATGACGATGAAAAGAAACAGTTCATGCTTTAAAAACTTGAAGGGAAGATAATGGTGGACCTGGAAATAGGAAGAACCTTTTTGACTCCCAAGGATGCCCCCCTCCCCATCCCCCTAAAAAAAGACTAACAAAATTTATTCAGTGTAAAAATAAATGGAGTACAAACATTGCGATCGTAAATTACGGCTCAAGAGCATTTTTTTAAATGGTCACACAGTCATGAAAGGGTAGAACCACATGACTATATCGAGGAAAGCTTTGGCTGTGGAAGTGAAAGGATTGAACATAAGTTCTTTGCCCTTTATTGTGCATACCTGTACTTTGTGTTTGAAAAATTTTTGGTAGATCTGAACTGAAACTTATCAATGTCAGAAACATGAGCAGATTGACGTCAATGTGCAGAGTTTTTTCATGAAAATGTTACTGCGAGAAAATGACCGTGAAAAGTCTCAAAATAAGTCAAACTTCTAAAAGCACTGATATATAGATTTAGCCCAGCCTAAAAGCGGAGCTCCACATCTTTTTGTTGGTACTCATTGATTTCTGAAAATACTCTCATTGAAGTCGTTAAAAAATAAAATAAGATAAAATAAAATAAAATAAATCATTTTCCTCTCTGAGAATCGAACCCCGTACCCTTCGCGAAGGAGCTACATGCGATATGTCCGTTGGGCTGAGCTTACACGTCGACCAAAGTCCACGTTAATTTTAATACTTATACGAATGTTTATTCAGCGCACTCGATCAAGATAAACCTGCGGGTGTTTTTCCTGAGAAAATGTGTTCGGACCGCCGAAAAAAACTATGGTTGTGGACAGAAAAAAACAGAAGGCACTGGCTCTGCGACATTTGGCGTCGGGACAAGAGTTCAAAACTGATGGTTGAATACGCTGATGATCTCACTGTGTTTATGTCTAATATCTAACGTGCGCAACTTATTTTCCAACTGCTTGAGCAATTCAGGTCTTGCTCTGGCCTGAAGGTTATTTACACTAAAACCGAAGCCATGTGCGCAGCGACACCTCTGGGGATAGTTTTTACCGTAATGTAAATGACCAATTACAAATTAACTCTCTTTCTCACAAATGTCAATGAAATAAAACTACAACAGTCAAGTGAGTCTGATCCTAAGATAAAAATAAACATCAAATAATGAAAGCTATGCAACCTGATCACTGATAGTGATTCATTTGAAATATTTAGAAAATTGAAGTTGCTTCTAAATGTGAGTTTTTGCGTGCGTGTGTGTTTGTGTGTGTGTGTGTGTGTGTGTGTGTTTGTGCTCATATGTTAAATGCGAGTTAATGCTTCCTGACTTGAACTTTATCGAGTCGATATGTTTTATTGCAGGCTGGGAAATACGACTGACTGGGAATGTCTCATGACCGTCATGACGGGAAACAAAAAATGATAACTTTTTTTGCCGTCAACCCAGAGCATACAACGCCTGAAAATGCCTTGAAACTGCGTTGTCAAGGGCCCCTTCTTGAATGGAATTTTAGGCCGGCAATATAATTATTGTGATTATATTGCGCTGGACACAAATTCGGGTCAGGAATTGCCATCGTCTCTTTTCAGGTGCTAGATATGTATACGGAGATTTGTATGTTTTGAGAATTTACACACCTTACGAAAAGTTTGCACAGTTTACACGACTACACGTATCCCTTTTCAATGTCTCTCGTATAAAAACGAAAAAATTGAAAACACTCCAAACACGAAGTTTTTTAAAAGCCATATCCAAAGTGGGAAGAGAAAAACGACAAAATGGAACAAAAATGAAGATTTCTTTAACACGGTTTTGCGTTCCGTCCACTTGTCGTTTTAAAGGGACAGAAGATGTTCAAAACCGGATCGGTTTCAATCGTTTACGTGGGGACGCTGTTAACTCGCTCCGAAAATAACCTTTTTTAAACGAAAGCGAATAAAGGAAATACTTGTACACTCAGGGCCTGTCCATTCAAAACTCGTTGTTGGAATTGACTCGGGTTTTCATGACGGAAAAGGCAACTTACGTTTGATTAACAGTTTAAGGCTTGCTAAATGCTCCCTAAGGGTTTAAAGGGGCAGTATCACGAGGATTTTGCTCGCGTTTGACCCCACTGAAAAGCCGATAGTCACATTAACATATACATGCTAATGCAGATTTCAGACACCATACTAATTCAGTGAAGCTATTACTAAGTGTCTTTGGCCACGGATGGCCAAGATGGAAATGGATTACAATTTGAAAACGTCTGGCGAACGTTTTCAAATTCTGTGCTTGTATCTTGAAAAAATCATCGAAAACTTATTATGGTTTGCTCTCCTTGCAAAAAGTCACTCGATATCTTCCTCTTGATGTTCCAGGAACATTTTGTGTGTGAGTGAAGGCATTTAATCTCAATTTCAGCGAAGTTTTGACGAAAAACGAGGAAAATCACCGTGACACTGCCCCTTTAAGTATATTGCTAAAAACCCGCCGTACTTTCAGTAGCCATTGGCTTCAACTATATGTTCCAGAAATTTTGGTGAAGCTAGCAGCTCAGGTTCTGTAATTTCGCGTCTGCTTTATTTTGCGTACCAAATGAAATTATTAATTTCAAGTATCAATATCGGAAAGTAAGATATCGAGTAAAATATCAAAGTTGCTACTGCTTTTATCTGTACTGCCTTAAACGCCTTAAAACAGTAACTAAGGGGAGAATGATGTTTAGAAGCATTTTTTCACCGGATGATTCCCTATTTTTAAGAGACACAAGCGCAAAACTTGAAATTGTTGGCGCAACGTTTTCCAGTTGTAATCTGTTGTCATGCTGGCCATCAGTGGGCAAAGCTACGTACTAATAGTTTTACAGCACTAGTGGTCTTTAACAAAACTGAACAATTCTGTTAAGGTTTTCATCGACTGAGCAGATAAGACTTTTGGCTTCTACAAATCTTTGCTAAAAATAGCCCTGTCATAGCTCCCTCAAACCATAGAAATCTCTTTATTATATATTTTGGTCCAATGTTTTCTTTTTTGCCATTTCCTTGTCAAAACATTTTCATTTTTAAATAATGAAACTTTAAAATTGATATCCAATTTAACTTCGCTTAAGCTTTCTTAATTATTCTCTGTCTGTTTTGGTCTTTGTATTTTTTAGTCCTATCAATAGTTATGAGAAGGCTAATAAAAGCTCTTTCAGAGCTATATTAATTATCTTTCATCTTGCTTTCAAGATGTCTCAGGTTCTGAAACAAACTGATTCCCAATATCGGCTATAGTAAATTTGTTTGTTATTTCCTCTTGATCTTGGCTAAGTACATTTCCTGGGATATATCTTAAGGCTTTTATTTTTGTGAAAACTAATTTTAGGAAATTGTTTCTTTCTGGCGCCCTCTAAAATGAGTTGTTTCGGAAATTTCCGCTCGCAAATATTTCCAGACATCATGAAGAATCGATTTTGTTTGATCCCACTATGTTCAGCTTCGTTTTGTTGATTATCATTATTTAAATCAGCTATAAGTGCTGCATGGTAACCGAGTTATTTTGCAGTATTTTTTGTAAAAATACCGTCATGGTGCTTAGTCTCCGTAAAGACCAGCAGCCTAAACAGTTTCGCTTTTTTTCGCACTAATCTCTTCCAAATAACGCAAGGTGAACGTAGCCTGCGCGCAGACGTCTCCTATTTCCTTTGCTCCACGGGGAAAAGGCACATCGCGTGAATCAAAGGAAATAGGAGACGCCTGCACGCAGGCTAGGTGATCTTGAATAACGTAAACTTACAGCTGAACCAATGTATGATTTTTGAGAATGTTTTAAAAGGCCAAATTTGCCCTGTACCGGTAAAGATACTAGACGACGACTGAAACATTTTTATGTAAGGAGAATGTCGCAATCAGAAAAGGAGCAGTGGGAATGACGTACAATATTACAAAAAAGAACAAAAATAAATATGTATATAAAAATAGTAAAAATGAGTATTGCATTTCATCACGTTTGTTCATACCAGGAGGTTCTAAGGGTTTGGCTTTATCTATAGGATATGACTCCCTGGCTTTACGTAATGCGTACTACCGTGAAGATTTAACCCTTTAAGCCCCAATAGTGACAAACATCTAATTTCTCCTTACAATATTAGTACTTGAACAAACATGCAGCTCGTGAGAATAAAGGAAATGATCACCAATGATTAAATGTCTTGATTTTTAATTAAATTCTCCCAACTTGTAACATAAGAAATATAAGGAGAATAGCGGGGAGAATATGGATGTTAATATTGGGTCTTTAAGGGTTAATTATTTCAAGAGGTGTAAGTAAAATTATCTGTGATAACATGGCCAGGTTTAGAAAAAAATCCTCCGAAAGAGTAGTAGGTTTAGGTTTAAGGTTGGGATTGTCAAATAAGCCTTGGTATCCGTGGAAACTGTCTTTGAGTGGTCGTTTAGTTTCACCTATGTATTGTCAGTACCATGTAAATTAGATTTTTAGTGCCCGTTACAAGTAATGTGTAACGTGATTGAACGAGTTTGGAAACGAAAAGCGTATTGAAATTATGAATATATGAAATTCATATATTTGAACTGCGGAATGAAGAAATAAATGTAAAGAAGATCTTCGCAGTTATTAACGCAACTTATGCAGTTGCGAAAAGAAAGCCTGAAAAAATCAGGCTTGCCGGAATTCGAACCCTGACCTCTGTGATACCGGTGCAGTGCTCTAACCAATTGAGCTATCAAGCCAACTGGGAGCTGGTCATTAAATTGGTTCGTAATATACCCGGGAAAGATGAAGATGAAATTATGAATATATGAAATTCATATATTTGAACTGCGGAATGAAGAAATAAATGTAAAGAAGATCTTCGCAGTTATTAACGCAACTTATGCAGTTGCGAAAAGAAAGCCTGAAAAAATCAGGCTTGCCGGAATTCGAACCCTGACCTCTGTGATACCGGTGCAGTGCTCTAACCAATTGAGCTATCAAGCCAACTGGGAGCTGGTCATTAAATTGGTTCGTAATATACCCGGGAAAGATGAAGATGAAATTATGAATATATGAAATTCATATATTTGAACTGCGGAGTGAAGAAATAAATGTAAAGAAGGTCCTCGCAGTTATTAACGCAACTTATGCAGTTGCGAAAAGAAAGCCTGAAAAAATCAGGCAGAGGTCAGGGTTATTAACGCAATTGAGCTATCATTTATTACCTCCGGTATCGCAGAGGTCAGGGTTCGAATCCGGGCAAGCCTGATTTTTTCAGGCTTTCTTTTCGCAACTGCATAAGTTGCGTTAATAACTGTGAGGATCTTCTTTACATTTATTTCTTCATTCCGCAGTTCAAATATGTGAATTTCATATATTCATAATTTCATCTTTATCTTTCCCGGGTATACTACGAACCAATTTAATGACCAGCTCCCAGTTGGCTTGTTAGCTCAATTGGTTAGAGCGCTGCACCGGTATCGCAGAGGTCAGGGTTCGAATCCCGGCAAGCCTGATTTTATCAGGCTTTCTTTTCGCAACTGCATAGTTGCGTTAATAACTGCGAGGATCTTCTTTACTTAAGTATGACAATGTTCGGTGGTTTTCAAAGTTAAGAAAGAAACCAAAGAAGAAATTAAGACTTTTGGTTAGTTCATGTGAACACTAATAAAGGTTGTACGTGTTCAAAATGAAGGAAGTTGAATAACAAAATAAATGTGTGAATCACGAAATAAAGGGGTTAAACATCATTTCAGGTTAACAAAAAAGTTCTTAAAAATTTAAAGCTAATTAACATTTTCCATAATCAAGTTCACCATCACAGTGTGATGATCGAAAACGTTTCTGTTTTCAGTAATTTAAAATCTTGGAGGACATTTTTGCCTTGCTTATTAACCATTTTGTTCCGCGAATGACTCTATTAATTAAGTCCAAGATTTGCTACTCTATTGAGAATGTTGATGATGATCCCGTTTAATAAATAAAATTCTACTGCAGACAGCTTTTGTGTATCACCCGCGTCAACGAGGATTATGTATGCCAACTGTTTTCAGAATTAAATGGAAAGAAAATGTCAGAGGGTATCCCTAATATACTAATAAAGATCGCTAGTGATGAGATCCAGGCAATATTTCAGTTTACCCTACAAAAGCATGTTAAGGCTTGATCAGGCTGGTAATTTGACATGATATATATATATATATATATATATATATATATATATATATACAAATAAAGAAAGAAATTGTTACTAGTTACTCGAGTTTCACGCTCAAGGCGATCATCAGACTGAGTCAGTCTACGAAAAGATGTCAGTTATAGATGTTCAAATTCAGGAACGGTTGGAGCGACGCTTCTTCTGATTGGTTGCCACGAAGAACTTGTTTTCGTGGCGGCATTTCGTTACCAGCTCGGATTTCTTGTTCAAAAGGGAGAAATTTTGAGAGGTCAAGATGCAAAGTTTCTCAGATAAGCACAGGTTACAGCGAGAAGGATTGCCTTTGTATGCCCTTGCTCTTTTAATGATGCGCCAGTTGATTTTGTAGTCTATGTTTCCGTCCTTTAAGTTCCAGATGTATTTTGAAAGTACAGTGTCATGTGAGTGTTTTCGGTCTTTGAAAGAAAGTTTGTGATTGTTGTATCGTGTTTTGAACTCATTTTCTGTCATGCCAATGTAGGTCCTTGAGTTACCGGAAGTTGTTGTGACAGTAGCTTCGTAGATAATGTTTTTAGTGAGGCACGTGCCGTCAAGAGGGCAAAGGTTTTTGTTTGCCCTCTTGACGGCACGTGCCTCACTAAAAACATTATCTACGAAGCTACTGTCACAACAACTTCCGGTAACTCAAGGACCTACATTGGCATGACAGAAAATGAGTTCAAAACACGATACAACAATCACAAACTTTCTTTCAAAGACCGAAAACACTCACATGACACTGTACTTTCAAAATACATCTGGAACTTAAAGGACGGAAACATAGACTACAAAATCAACTGGCGCATCATTAAAAGAGCAAGGGCATACAAAGGCAATCCTTCTCGCTGTAACCTGTGCTTATCTGAGAAACTTTGCATCTTGACCTCTCAAAATTTCTCCCTTTTGAACAAGAAATCCGAGCTGGTAACGAAATGCCGCCACGAAAACAAGTTCTTCGTGGCAACCAATCAGAAGAAGCGTCGCTCCAACCGTTCCTGAATTTGAACATCTATAACTGACATCTTTTCGTAGACTGACTCAGTCTGATGATCGCCTTGAGCGTGAAACTCGAGTAACTAGTAACAATTTCTTTCTTTATTTGTATTTTGCTCTGCATATTTCTGCATTGAGCACTCCTAGGATAAGTGAAGCAATTTTATTTCTTGTTTATTCGTTTATATATATATATATATATATATATATATATATATATATATATATATATATTTATTTATTAAAAACTGGACTAGGTATATTGGATTTCTAGCATTTTGATTGGCTGAACGGAGCTAGGCTATCAGCTCATATACCTGCTGCGACAAATATGGTCAATGAACACTCAACAACAAAGTGAGCTGAAAGTTTTTTCCTCGCGAGCAACCCGACGAGAAAAATGGACGAGAAAAATCACTTGGCAGCGAATTTAAATTAAGCAGAAATTCCAACATCGTCACCAACAAGCATCACCAACAGCGTCGTCTAACACAAGTCAAAATTGTTTGAAGAAACTGTGCAGAAACAGAAATTTAAGCATTAAGCGTCGTGTTTACAATTAATTTCTTTCATCGATCGTCACGTCGATCATTGAAATTGAACACGGTAGGTTTTATCAGGAAAGCTTTCGACTTCAAAATATCAAGACAAGACATAAAATAAAACACAGTGAAATGGGGCAGGAGCATTAATAAAAACTATCACACATTCATGGCGAGTCGGTGCGAAAATCATGAAGCAGTCTAAACAAGTACTAAAAAAATACAGCGGCAAACTACCAAGAAGGAAGGAAGGGCGAGATTTTCTTCGCCTTTAACACGCAAAATTGACACTGGTTTACCTGCACTCGTTGTAGCTCTGTGTTCCAACAGGTCCAAATGATCAGATAGAAATCGGATGCCATGTAAACGGAGTTGAATCGCTTTTCCAGTTGTTTGAATGTTGTTTTAAGCTTACCATTCCGTCCGCAACCTCTAAACCGAGAACAACTGCATTTTGCACTTTGCATTTAACAAACTATGATGGTGACTTCTAATGTTCCTCACTACAGTAATCTTGCTTCTGAGCTGCATGGAAATTACCTCTTCAAGTTCAAATTTGTTCTGTCTTCAGTTCGATGAAAGACGCACATGATGGCTCCGTTGTGCGAACAGATTACAAACTTGTTCAGTTTCAACTCCAGCAGCTAATATGGGGAAATTGTACAGCTTCAATCCGCTTTGAACGATGATAACAACAATGTTTCAGGAAAAATTAAACATGTACCATATTTCAAAGCCAATAATTAGAAGATTTCTTTCCAAAACTTGTGCTACTTTGTTCACTTTCGAGCAGTTTTCATTGATTCATTCAGCTTTGCAATGAAACGCTGCAACACTTCGCAAGGTTTTGGCGCCTTTTTCGTTCAGTCATGTGAGCGATTCTTGTTCCGTTTAAATTTCTTTTCTCATTTTTCCCGTTCTTTCTTGATTTTTTTGTTAATAGTGGTTAAGTTTTTAATAAAACAATTATTCTACTGGGGCTTGCTGGATATCAAATGATTATAACCAACTCGGCGCTACACGCCTCGTTGGTTATCTATCATTCGATATCCAGCGCGCCCTCGTAGAATAATTGTTAAATATATATATATATATATATATTTATTAAAAACTGGACTAGGTATATTGGATTTCTAGCATTTTGATTGGTTCAACGGAGCTAGGCTATCAGCTCATATACCTGCTGCGACCAAATATGGTCAATGAACACTCAACAACAAAGTGAGCTGAAAGTTTTTTTCCTCGCGAGCAACCCGGCGAGAAAAATGGACGAGAGAAATCACTTGCCAGCAAATTTAAATTAAGCAGAAATTCCAACAAAGTCACCAACAAGCATCACCAACAGCGTCGTCTAACACAAGTCAAAATTGTTTGAAGAAACTGTGCAGAAATAGAAATTTAAGCATTAAGCGTTGTGTTTACAATTAATTTCTTTCATCGATCGTCGCGTCGATCATTGAAATTGAACAAACGGTAGGTATTATCAAAAAGGATTTCCACTTCAAAATATCAAGACAAGACGTAAAATAAAACACAATGAAATGGGGCTGGAGCATTTAATAAAAACTATCACACATTCATGGCGAGTCGGTGCGAAAATCATGAAGCAGTCTAAACAAGTGCTAAAAAAAATACAGCTGCAAACTACCAAGAAGGAAGGAAGGGCGAGATTGTTTTTCGGCTTTAACATGCAGAATCAGGACACTGGTTTACCTGCACTTGTTGTAGCTCTATGTTCCAACAGGTCCAAATGCTCAGATAGAAATTGGATGCCATGTAAACGGAGTTGAATCGCTTTTCCAGTTGTTTGAATGTTGTTTTTACCATTCCGTCCGCAACCTCTAAACCGAGAACAACTGCATTTTGCGCTTTGCGTTTAACAAACTATGATGGTGAATTCTAATGTTCCTCGCTACAGTAATCTTGCTTCTGAGCTGCATAGAAAATACCTCTTCAAGTTCAACTGTTCAAATTTGTTCTGTCTTCAGTTCGATCAAATACGCACATGATGGCTCCGTTGTGCGAACAGATTACAAACTTGTTCAGTTTCAACTCCAGCAGCTATATCGTGAAATTGTACAGCTTCAATCCGCTTTGAACGATGATTACAACAATGTTCAGGAAAAATCCAACATGTACCATATTTCAGAGCCAATAATTAGAAGATTTTTTTCCAAAACGTGTGCTACTTTGTTCACTTTCGAGCAGTTTTCATTGATTCATTCAGCTTTGCAATGAAACGCTGCAACACTTCGCGAGGTTTTGGCGCCTTTTTCGTTCAGTCATGTGATCGATTCTTGTTCCGCTTAAATTTCTTTTCTCATTTTTCCCGTTCTTTCTGATTTTCTTTTCAAATAGTGGTTAAGTTTTTAATAAAACAATTATTCTACTCGGGCTTGCTGGATATCAAATGATTATAACCAACTCGGCGCTACCGCCTCGTTGGTTATCTATCATTCGATATCCAGCGCGCCCTCGTAGAATAATTGTTAAATATATGTATATATATATATATATATTTTTTTTTTGAAGGAGAAAAATTTGTTTAATCTTCCTGAAACTTGGCAAGTAGTTTGGTATCGTTATTATATAGTAATGGGCGTCGTCTTCGTTCAATTCTTCTTCCAACTCCCCAACACTGGAATCGATCGTCTCTCGCTCGGCAGCTGATTCAACTGGTTCTTCTCATACAGTACTCTGCACCAGAATGCCAAGCGAGCAGCTCACCAGTGCCATCAGAACAAGCGCCTTTATGACTGTATCTACGCTGGCTCTCAAACTGAACAAAAGAACAGATAGTCTATTCTGAGAGTTGTTCTTTTCTTTTCTATAATAATAAAACCCTTGATTTATTACGGTGAATTACATTCAGCTGGGCTGCTTTTCAAGTAGCCGTGAGTAAAAATACAAAATACAAAATGCAAAATACAAACGTGATATCAACGGTTATGTTGCTGGCTCATTGTATCGGAAGTCCAATGTCCAAGTGGGAGTTGAAGAGCGTCCTTCTTGCGAGGCCTATTTTAATTCACCTATAAAATCTAACATACCAGGGAGGTATTTCTCCGCTATGCTTTTGAACCACTTTGACTGAGTTCCATCTTAGAAATGCTTAACAAACTCACCCTACGGTGAAAATAAACACCAAATACTGCACAAAAATTTTGTATAGCCTGCTCTGGGATTCTCGTAAATGGACAGCAAATGGTCAGAGCGATCAAGGATAACGTCAAAAAGCTCTTACATCGTTAAGTTCAGAAATGAAAGCGTGAAAAGTGGATGGTAGATAACTTTTATAACGTTTTATAATGCTACTTTCATGTTGCATTCTTGTTACTTCTGAAATCGACACACCGTGACATAACCAATCAAAATAAGCATCTTTAGCATCGCTCTTATTTCGACGAGACACCTGTAACCCATTTTAAAATTGAGATCACGTGGGTGGCTAGTTTCATAACAAACAAAAGAAGGTGGTTATGGTGGTTACTAGTGTGGATGGAGAATCGTCATCTTCCTCCAAGAAGCACTCTAAAAATTTAGAGGCATTTTTTGAGATCTATACACCTCATGGAAAAATTGAACTATATTTCTATCCTTTTGGCAACTGGTTTGTAGCCTCAACCCTCAACAGTTCCATCAGTTCAAAGACAACTGGGGACATAATGACCTCCAGCATAAATGTTCTTGTAGTCTGCTCTATATATACTTGACGTTAATTTTGATAAACAGCACTTACGTATATTCGGACCCTGA
This sequence comes from Siderastrea siderea, assembly GCA_964030785.1. Taxonomy (NCBI): domain Eukaryota; kingdom Metazoa; phylum Cnidaria; class Anthozoa; order Scleractinia; family Rhizangiidae; genus Siderastrea; species Siderastrea siderea. The sequence goes on from OZ034969.1 coordinate 69,275,058, forward strand.
AATCGATCTAAACCGCGGTGTTTGTTGAACTTCATGTACACTTGTTTCAATATCCTGCCCCTCTAGTTTTATCCGATCAACAACTTATGGCTTGCCTAGTGTTATCGGAGAATCCTAATTTTTATTGCTCAGTGACCAACGAAAAGACAAAAGGTAAAGCGTGCCAAAGATCATTTTCCCAAACCCATCAGAATCAGCGCAATATCGGTACAACACTTGACTGAACAGTATCAATCAAATACCTAGTTTTAAATGTATGGCACTTTGGAAAACTGAAAATGATGTCCTGTCGAAGATATTTGTAAAAATAAAATAAAATAACAAACATTATTCTCCTCTGAGAATCGAAGCCGGACCTTTCGCGTCGGAACTACCCGCGATATGTCATTTGGGCTAAGCTAACAAGTCAACCAAACCTGTGTTGTTTATTCGGGTTTAAAAGACTTAACATTCTGTCATAAATTTAGTAATTTTCTCTTTGCCTTTAGCATTCATATCACTGTTTAATTTTAGAATTTTGTGTTCTGTAAGCTTTGATGCTTTTACGCGGGTTTTATCTTTGTTTCTTAAAGTATAAATATGCAAATACTGTATTTAAAATAAAACTAAAAGCTCCTTCCATTTTCTTGAGTGGCTCGGATCCAGGCAACATCTTTTATACCCTAATTCATAGCCAATCGTTTTCTTCAGGTGTTGTTCCAACAAGTTTATAATCAATCTTTTTCATTAGGCATTTTTTCAAACATTCTATAAACCTCAATATTTAATGTGGGCATTGCAACTGTTACTATGCCAATAACGTACCCAGAGCTGTGCTCTCACTATTCATTAGAACCTTAGTTAAACTCGCTGATAGTTATTTTAATTCATTTATGATGATAAAAAAAGTTATTCATTGATACCAATTGGCTTTGATAACTGTCACTCCACTGAATACTCTTATTCAAGACAGTGTCAAAGATAACTAGACAAAGTGCACTGCAAGGGGGATAAGTCATTTGTTTCGCACCTAGCTCGTTTGAATCATCCGCGGCTGCCAAATGAATCGAATCTTTTATGTTTTCTCCCTTGAGCCATTTTATTTTATTTCTTATTGTTTTTTAGTTTTATTTAGCTTTGCCATAGAAATGGAAAAGAGTTTAAGGTTATAGCCCAGGAAAAAATGATGAAAAAAAAAACAAATTTTGTTGTTCGACAAAATTAAAATTTATTGTCGAAGGTAACATTTTTAGAAAAAACAAAAAAGGTTTCAAAATCTTAAAGCGCACGCGAACTGTGGAGGAAAGTGTATTTTTGAAACAAAAGTTCATTGACCACGAAGGTGTACTGTTATGATCTCCAAACCGAATTGACACCCTGGGGAACTTTCGCAGCAAACGACTCCAGATACATAAGAATTCGCCAAGCGTTTTTTACCTCTGAGTCAACCGTTTCGGCAAATCACACCTACATAGGGAAATTTCGTAGTTGTCGCCAGGGGTCTTGGTGTTTCGTTGGCTCGCTGTTTTTCGAGGTGACATAATCTCCTGTGGAGGCTCCAGGTGTTTTGTTGCGGGGAATGTTAAAAGCTAAAAACTCGTATTCGGTTGTCGAGAGAATACATCGACTTTGAACGAATTCATAATAGATTCGACCAATTTTGGTGAAACTTGGCCACAACCACCCGACAATAATAACAAGCAAAACAGTGCCAAGGAATTTCAATACACAAAACATGGTTTGTTTGGTAGCCTCTATCTGACGCGCCTCGCAACTTTTTGCTACTCAAACTTAACATGAATGTCGCAATAACCAATCACAATATCGAAAAAGCTTGGCACCATTTCGTTGAGTGATCCTTTAGGATTAACACTGTGCAGTTGTTTAGCTTCAGCGCCAGTAAGTTCGATACCCATTAAATTTACTCAAATGACCCGCAGTGGTTGCACACGGTATACAGGTGTTGTTTTATAACCAAAGTTAATCTATCATTCTACAAAAGCTTTGCGGTCTGTTGTGAACGGAATGATTTGCGCCTCTTAGATTTGGATGTTTACTCTTGAAAAGCTGTAAGTTTCGGCAGTGAAAAGTGAAAATATATCTAGAAAGCAACATACGCAGAGAAAAAGTATTTTATTACAGTCCTTAACTTACAACTGAAGTAAAACAACTGAAATAAAAAGCCACCTTAACCATCTTTTAATCCAATCAAACTACAAAACCTCTGAACAAAGTTAGAAAATAAGCCTTAAAATTTTAACAGTTTACTTCTTCCCAAATCGCGGGCGGGGAAATCTTGGACGGGGGAACCTCGGCCGTGGGAACCTTGGACGAGGAAATCGAGGGCGGGGAAACCTTGGGCGAGGAAACCTTGGGCGAGGAAATCGAAGACGGGGGAACCTTGGGCGAGGAAATCGCGGGCGGGGAAACCTTGGACGAGGAAACCTTGGGCGAGGAAATCGAGGGCGGGGGAACCTTGGACGAGGAAACCTGGGACGATCCCAAAACGGCTTAGGATCCTCTTGCTCGTCTTCGAGGCTGCAAAACAAAAATTTAAAAAAATTCGAACACTGGGGTATACCTGGACTCACTTTCTTTAGTGTTTACTCTCTCAACCACAATTAATACTGTAAAAAGGACGAGAGTGACACCTACAACAGCAGAGCTGATAAACCTGTCGCCCTCTTAAGTGAACAGTCATAAATGAAACAATCCTTTATGCTCGCTATTTGGATACCCATTTGGGCTATAAGAAGTACAACAACCTTGGTATAAAAAAAACTACTCTTTCATTTTCGCCTTATCAGCCCTCGACCATTACCACAGTAAACGACCAGGATAGAGGGTTTTTCGCTCACGACTGTTGCGCGGATTTGCTTTTGCCAATACTTTCTACAAAAGGCACCATTTTAATATGTTATTTCTTCGACGCAAAGGCAATCAAGCGCAATTTTTTGGTAATAATTCTGTAAAGATCATTGATAATTATTGGAGAGACTTACCGAGGTCATGTTAAGAGTTCAGCTTTTTGAATGAAAAACGTATGTTGTAGAAAAGCCAAAAATTGACATAACCACCCCTGGTCAATAGAAATTGACGCTACCTTGCTGGGATATCCACTTCGTCTTCATCATCGATGTCTTCTTCATCAAAGTCTCCTTCGTCTTCCTCCTCTCCTTCGTTTCCTTCGTCTTCTTCGTCGTTAACATCGTCTTCGTCATGGGCGTTGTCTTCTTTCAATTCTTGTTCCAGCTCCCAATCACTGGAATCGATCGTCTCTCTCTCAGCATCAACGTCTCCGCCGTGACTTTTCTCGTCATTTACCTTGTTAATAGCTATTTCAACTGGTTCTTCTGACACAACATTCTGTAGCAGAATGCCAAGCGAAATGCTCACCAGTGCAATCAGGGCAACTGTCTTCATAACTGTACGTACTGCCCTCAAACTGAACAGCAGAGCAGAGCTGCTATTCTGAGGGTTTAACTGTTCTTTTCTCTCATTTAAACGTGTTATCAACCAATATATTGCTGGCTCATTGTACGAAGTCCAATGTCCAAGTGGGAGCTGAAGAGCGTCCTTCATGAAAGGCCTATCTTAATTTACCTATAAAATCTTACATACTAGGGAGATATTGCTCCCGCCCTACTTTTGAACCGCTTTCAGTTGTATTTCAAAAACTCTTACCACACTCACCCCAGATTAAAAAAAAAAAACGAAAGGTAATGCAAACGATTATACATAGGCTGGTCCGTGATTCTCGTAAAATGTAAAAGAAAAAAAAATGATCAGAGCAATCAAAGATAATGTAAAAAAAGCTCTTATATTGTTAAGTACAGAAAAAAGAGCAACAAGAGTGTCCGGAAGGTAGATAAATCTATTGCACTTTTCATAACACTTGTTGCATTCTTGTAATTCTAAAACGACGCATCGTGACAAAACCAGTCAAATTAAGAACTTTAACATGCATTGCTCTTATTTCAACGAGAAACCTGTAACCCATTCATTTTTTCGGCATTAAGATACGCGGGTGCCTAGTTTCATTACAAATAAAAAATATGGAGGTTATGTTAGTCACTAGTGCAGATATCGAAAATTGACAAATTGAGAAACGTGTTTTGAGAATCTATACACCTCGATCGCGGAAAAATTGCACTGTATTTCTATCCTTTCGGCAATTGGTTTTTCGCCTCACACCTCAACAGTTTCATGACTTTCATGACGACAAGGGACAACAAAGCAAGTGATATGAGCCTCTGCATCTGTAGATAGATTGTTTTCCCAATCCCATCAGAATCAGTGCAATATTAGTACAGCACTTGATTGAAGAGCATCAATCAAGCACCTAATTTTACCTTTTTGGCACTTCGGAAAACGGAGAATAATATCCTGGTGACGATATTTGCCTGCATCTAACCTCCCTCACGAACTGAGAGCGTATATATAACGATGAAAAGAAACAGTTCGTGCTTCCGAAAGGCTTAAAAAAAGTTATCATTAATGGCAGACCTGTAAATAGGATGAACTGTTTTCACTCCCCACGGCGCAAAAAAAAAAAATAAAAAAAAAAATAAAAATAAATATAAATAAATAAATAAAATAAAAATTGAAAAAAAACTGATAAATTTCATTCAGTGTAAAAATTATTGGAAAACAAACATCACGATCGTAAATTTATTTTAAAGAGAGTTTATTTGAATGGACAAAAGAAGGATTTCGTCCATAGACTAAGAGGCTAGAGCCACAAGAATTTCTGAGGAAAGCTCAGTCTGTTGTGGAAGTGAAAGGATTAAACATAGGTACCTTGCCTTTCATCCCGCATGCCGTGGAAAATACTTTGTGTTTAAAAACTGATTTGATGTACTGTAGGTCTAAATTGAATTTTATCAGCATTACAAAAAGACTGACTGACGTGTGTAGAGTTTTGGTCAAAAAATGTGTCCAAAATATGTCCAACCTTTAGTGTGGGTGTTCTGCAACAAAAGGTGACATAGATTGGCCGCAACAAGTACTTTCTAATACTTTCCGTGTTGTTCATTTCAAATCACTGAGACAGGACGGTGCATTTGTGTACGAGCGTACACAGTGTTTCTTTTAATTCTAGCCTATAGCGGTAGGTAATGTTTCCAAAGTAAGTTGATCATGCTACAAAAGCTTTGCGGTCTGTAATTTACTCTATATATTTAATCGTGGAAAGGCGTTACTAAGCATTGTTAACAGCCAGAAATGAAAGCATGCAAGATAAAATGATAGGAAGGTAGTTATATTTATAGCACTTCTTATAGCGCTTTATAATATTGCTATTCATGTTGCATTCTTGTTACTTCTGGAATACACACCGTGACTTTACTTGTAAAATTTATAACATTGTAATATATTCCTAAGTATCTTTTACTATCATTGTACTATAGCTCTGTAATTCAGCCAGATCCGCTGCAAACGGGTTTAATAAACGGTCTTTATTCATTTATTTATGACTGAAAACCAATTAAAAGAATCATCTTTAGCGTTGTTCTTATTTCAACGAGACACTTGTATACCACCATTTTTTTGCATTGTTATGTGGGTGGCTAGTTTCATTACAAATAAAAATACAGTAATTACGTTGGTCACTAATGCAGATTCAAAGTTGCAATCCTCCTCCAAGAAGCACAAGAAGCATGCTTTGAGAATCTAATGTATACACCTCACGGAAAAATTGCATTGAATTGGCTATCCTTTCGGCACTGTTTTTTTTGCCTCAACCCTCAAAGTTTCGTGACTTCAAAGACAACTTGGGCCAATAACTGTGAAAGCAGCCGATGAAGCTCTACATCTATTGATAAATGGATTATTTTAAGGAGATAATGTTCTTGTAGTCTTTTATTTGTCTCCTTGACCTAAAGCGTGGTAAAGAGCGTTTGTATTGGGGCTGGCCACACTGAAATCGATTTAGACTGTGGATTCGTTATACTTCGTCACTTTGTTTTAGTATCCGGTGTCGACAAATAATGGCTTGCCGAGTGCGCTGATTTTCGTCAAACAGTGTTTTGTTTAGCACCAAAAATAGAAAATTTCAGCTATTAATAGGAAAAAGTAAGTTACTTATATCCTTTGTCAAAGTATAGCTGCGAAGGATGAAAAGTCAAGGTTGCTACTTAATTTATATGCGAGACTTAAAAAGACTTTGAAGGGGACACGGGGGAGTGAAATTGAATGTTTTGTTTTTAAAACCAGTTTTTGGTACGTGAGCACGAAAAAGCGAATCGTGCTGGCCAAAAAACATTTTCCAAGCCCATCAGAATCTGCACAATATCAGTACGGCACTTGACTGAACAGTATCAATCAAGCAACTGAGAATAATGAATATATTACGAAGAAATTTGGCGGCATGTACTGTGCCCTCATGGACTAAGAATGAAACAATTCATGCTTCAAAGGCTGAAAAGAAAGATGCGTCTTTCATATTTCTTAGGAAGCTTGTGATTCTGTTGAAATGTACTGACCATGGCCCAGCCCATCAGAATCTATATCAGCGCAATATCAGTATGGCACTTGACTGAAAAAGTATCAATCAAGCAACTGACAATGATATCATGAAGATATTTGCCAGCGTGTAGCTACCCTCATGAACTGAGAAAGAAACGATTCATGCCTTAAAGGCTTATTTGAGAGATAACAGTCTTTCATATTTCTTAGGAAGCTTGCGATTCCCCAGTCTGCTAAGATTTCACTATCTAGGCCGAAAGTCCGGCATTCAGAATAATTTGTAATTTGTAATCATTTAAAGGGATTTTCTGCCGTTTTGTGAACTAGATAGATAGATTGTTCTCCTAGAACAACAATAGTAAGATTTTAAGAGAATTTTAGCAAGGAAAGCAAGCCATAAGTCTTTTAAAAACAGTCTTGAAAACGACCATTGCAAGACACATCCTTGGCAAAAGTCTCACTGCATTTGTACAGTGTTTTTGAACAAACCTGGGCCATTATTTTAGGTATTTTTTAACCTAAATGTTACCTTTGGTTTGGCAAAGTGTTATTGAAAACCGAGCTGACATAAGCGCCCTTGCAATCTCAGCTAACGGTCATTCAGGCTTTCACTGCTAACGCATTCAGACAACATTGGTTTGACCGTCTCAGTCAGAGGGTTATTACAGTTCTCATGCCCGCACAAATACATGGATTTATTTCAAGTGAACCATTTTTGGTAAGTTTCCGAACATTTTTCATACATTCAGACCAATTAATCTCGCTTTTGTGCTCGCGTGTAGGATCTGAGGAAAATAGGACGACTCTTCGCAGTCTACAAGAAAATATTTTTTTTTGGTCGCAGAAACGTGCTACTGTTCTGGTTTCCCTTTCGGTATGAACAAAAGAATTAAAAGCTACAAAAGATGAATTGTGTGTGCGAATAACAAGGTCTTTCTTTGTTCAAAAGAGTGTAGAAATAACTTAGTAACCCTTGTGTGGTTTTACGCTTAGTGAATTTCTACGCAGTTCATCTTGTGTGTATTTGCCATGACTTTTCCATTACTATTTTATGTTATATACATGTACATATAATTATTAATTAACAAGTTTTAGAAACATGAGAAAATAACAAACGGGTCGGAGATCTGGCGGGACTATCAGTACTTATAAAACACGCGCATTAATAAAACGTGAAATCGTACATGTCGATTGAGGGAATGGCAGGGAACTGACCCTGAACAATCTGGATGTGTCATTTATGTACCTGTGGTATTCATTTCTCCTGCTCTCAAATTGTTTTATTTCGCGAGCATGTCACTTCGAATGAAATGACCATGTAAAACAGTTGAAAGCTGTCTAGAAAATCGTACTTGAGTCCATGGTCTGCATGCGAAACCTTTCAATAAAATAATCTCTTTCACGTTCAAGTGTATCCAACCGTGATAAGCCTCGTTTCAAAAGTCGTGCTACTACAGTGCCAAACTCAATTGATTGAATTAAATTCGATTTTAGCACCACGTTTTGAAACCAAGTCGTGCTACAGTCGTGTTGCGTAAAGTCGAGCCAGCTTAGCACGGCAGTCAGTGTACGACGTTTGAAACGCGCCTTAGAATCGCACCTCCTCGCACAATCTCGCGTGAGCTGATTATTATTGTCATAAGGTTTCCACCCGAATAAAATTTGTGTTTTTGTAAAGTTGTGTTTCTGCCGCACAAAGCGTTTCTAGCTTGAAAGTCTGTTGATGAAATTGATAATATCCTTTAGGATCCTTTCGTGTCAGAGATTTAGTGTGATCACTCAAATAAAAGTATCCGGTTGAACAGTTAATTATAAACTTGTCAACACATTGTAATTAATTAGTCACAAGTGCGTGCGGATCAACGCGTCACTTATGGTCCAAAATAACACATGACGAAAGTTTTGAATAACGATGTTAATTTGTAGGGGACACAAAATGTATAAAGGTACGTAATTTTACAAGGAGTAATACTCCGGAACGCCACGAAATATTACGAAACGAAATTTAAGGCAACCAGGGCCGCCGGTTCCAGATCAAGACACTCTATCTGACACTCCACATTATATTTGCAAACCCACATTGCTTCGGATTCACCTCATAAGGCAGGTAGGTGCTTTGATCTGTTTTTAGGGTCCTTCTTTTTCTTACGCAGCGTTAAAAGAAACTAGAATGAACAGACACAAGATGCCGAGTACACCGGGAGTATTAGTTGATGTTTCACTATAATTCCTGTTTGGAATTTCAAACCAACCAACCAATAAACAAACAAACAAACAAGCAAATAAAAAACAAACAAACAAATAAACAAAGGAACGAACGAACGAAAGAACAAATGAATAAGTGAGTTGTTTGGACTAACAAGCCACTCCCTCGGTGTGAGAAAAACGAACAGTTAATTATTAGATCTCCGATGTCAGACAAAGATTAAAAAAAAAAAAAAACTTGACTATACAAACTTTACAAACCGTTATTTTAAGGCTTGTATAAAATTACCTTTCATAGACTACGTCAGTGTGTGAGATACTGCATAAAAGGGTGTTTGTTAAAAAGTGATAAAATTCAGTTTTTGACTAGACGTTTCGGGAATAACCCCTTTATCAGTCGTAGCAAATATTACAGCCCTTAGGCAAGAATATATTGATATATTGCAGGCTGTTTAATGCTTCAAGAAACGATTATGGGTGTGGGGACTGGGCCTTCTTTCTCCCCAGTTCCCAATGGTCTCATTTTCACCGTTCCCATTATCTGTGAACCTGGAACAGGCTAAATGATTGGACGAACCTAAGTGGACCTAACTTGATGTAACAGAATGTCGCTCGCATAGGAACTTGTAAGAACCAGGATATAGTAGGAGAAGTCAGCTAACGATAACAGGAATGAATGTCACTATTATCTTACACACTGCGCGATGTGAAATGGGGGCAAAACATGCAAAAACTTCATTTAAAATTAACTTTGATTTGTTTGACTGAAATGATTTTCAGTATGAGGGATTACACAAACTCACAAGTAATTGTTGTATCGGTGAAACCCCACGCAACTTCTTGACGTCATTGTAGTCAGGTCAACGCCCGTGTCACAGAAGGGAACACTGGGGAAGGAAACCTTTGCACTGTGTTCAAGTAATTAAGACCCCGGGCTTACCCTGGAGGCAACCAGGATGACTGACGGTAAGACGACCTCGTATTAGTAAAGTATAAAAAAATCTCGACCTGTGTGACAGTCTCATAAGTGGGATCTCTGAAGTATGACTTCGTTTTAGTAATGAGTTCATCGGCATAGTAATAATAATAATAATAACTTTATTAAGCGTCAAAATACTTTAGCATATATGCTAATTAATTGGAGACACAAACATAAGCTAGGATTAGTCTCTAACTGGCCCTTACGGCAGGCCAAAATGAGATGATAGATCCACAGAACGAACAGTTTAGAAGAAGGCTGAGAGCTACTCATTGACAACTGGCAGTTTTCTTTGCCCTGATGCAATGGTAGGAGTCCATCACCGATATATCATCTCAATAGTCCAACTTTAAAGACTGGATACAAAGACAAAAGACGCATTTATACAGGATTAGTCTCACTCTGAAGTAAAATATTCACACTAATACCAGCGAGAAGATGAACTATTCACAACTCTGCATTGTTTTATTTAAAAATTCGGCACTTTCCAGCTGGTATTTGGGAATATTTTACTTCAGATCGAGACTGACCCTGTGAAAATGCGTCTTCTGTCTTTTTATCCAGCTGTCTTTGCGGAACTGGAAACTGGACTATTTTATGACAAACTCCTCTCCTTTGCCTTTGGACTTGGGAACATGGACTGAGAGAAGACTGAGAGAAGAAACATCTCTTTAACCCTCGGACGTACAAGCAAAGTCACACCCCCACCGTGGTACAAGGGGGCGGGGGGGCTTGATGGAACCCCTCCCCTGGGTTTTTACTGTTTTTCAATATTTTGGAGCTATTTTACCTTCAGTAGAAAGCCTTTAACGTGCTCTACAAGATGAGGTATACATTACGGGTTGGGGCGCTGCTGGAGGCCTGTGACATCATCCAAGATGGCGGCCATATTGGCAGCCATCTTGGATTTTGCCAAAAATTAAAACTTATCAAAAAACGGCAAAAATTGGAAATTGTTAATGCTAGTCATGTAAAATATGATATAATTATAATATAACACTTTACTGCTTTTTGTATGCAATTTCTGCTTTTTTCACCTAAAAAAGGCGAAAAACAAACAGTTTTACCCAAAAATGGCTTGACCACCTGCTACTTATGACGTCATATCTCGTTACCGTGGCAACCGATTCTCACCAAACTAGCGTCAAAATGTGTTTAAGGGATATGCCTGCAGTTACTGAAAACGGCAGGTGCTGATGAAAAATCGTCTTGGGAAAATTGAAGAAACACCTTATGGGGGGGGGGGGAGGGGTGGCATCCATTCCCCCGCCCTGTACGTCCAAGGATTAAGCTCTGGTCACGCGAAAGCCGGAACAGGCAAAAGTGCAGGAAAATAACCTCATGTGGGACAAGCGATTTTCACGCACGCCCACATTTCAGCCTTCTAGCTTGAACAAACATACATTTCTTGAAATCCTCTTTTTGACCGATTCCGAGCACAATAATTCACAATGAGGCATGAAAACAAAGACGTTTCTAATCAAAAGATCTTGTCATAAGTTAACCCTTCCTTTTTTCATACACAAGTGAAAATAACAGCTTTGTAGAATGAGCGGTTTTATTCGTACAAATACGTTTGCGGGACTAAAAAGTTGTTGGAGCTTGGGAGAAACGCACGCCAAACCTGAGAGAAAAAAAGTGACCTCTCAGAGTTTGAATCGTGAACATGGTGATTTCAAACATGAGATGGCGTTTATCAATCACATTGTGACATCGACTTTTAAATTCTTACTGTATGTTTCTTTAAGACACTATATTTTGGCCCTTGAAGAAGGGAATTCCGTCCGACCAAGAACTCTATCGCCTTGCTGACAGTATCAAGCCAGACTGGAAAAGACTTGGTGCGGCTTTGGGATTAAAGGATAAATATTTAAATGCCATTGAGATAGACAATCCTATCGATGTCTACGAACGAGCTCTTGCTGTGCTTCTGAAGTGGAAGAAAACGATGGGCCGAAAGGCAACTTATGACAGACTAGCTCAGGCCTTAAATGATCAGTTGGTTCAACGACCTGGCTTGGTCAAGGAATTTTCTTCTGATAGCGAAGGTTAGTAAATTTCCCAGTTAAGGCTACTGCAGTATTTGCGACAACTAACTTTAGCGACTTCAGCGAGGTTTTGACCATACGGTAAAAAAAGTCGACACATTACTTTCTACTCGATGAAATCAATTTACCATATCTTGAGCTTCAGTGTAATGGAGAAAGAAAGCCAATCGATGTAGATGAACCTTCTAATGAGTTCTTCGGCTGGTTTTAAGACGTCCACTTGTTATTCCTGTGAGCTCTTTCTGGTTTTTCAACCTTTTTGGTTAGGCGTTCTCTTTTCGTTTTCGTTCGCTAATACTTCAGAATAATCGCGAAATTAGGTTGCTCACTAACAATAAAATCTCGCTGGCTGAAAATAATAGTCCAAAGGTTAATGCCTTCATTATGCCCAATGCTGATGTAAACTCGTCAACCTCGTCCCCAGGGCCTTCTCCTCTTTCAAAATGGTGGTCGGATTTTGAACGAGGAGAAGGCCCTGGGGACGAGGTTGGTATACGCGTAATTATAATACGCTTGTTAGCTACTCTTTGCAACTTGCGTTTCATGTTTTTAATAGTTTCATGTTGGTGGTGTAAAGCTTTCTCTTAAAAAGCTTTCTATCGATTAGTCATAGATTACTATAAGAAAGATGATTTGAAACATGTAATAAAGATCCTTAAGGTTGCTTGTCTGGATTTTGTAAGGTCACACCTGCAGCAAAGGACTTCTTTCCAGGAGAGTTTCACACAATTTTCTTCATTCGATTTTCTGTGATGTCGCAATGAGTGATACATTAAAGAAGTCCATTTTATCGCAAGTAGAGAACTTGTTGTTACGGGAGCTGTAACTGAAAACTAGTCGATGGATTTTTTTCTTAACCATGTAACCTGAAGTTCAACATGTGCAGCTCCTTCTCCGTCAATCTCAAGTGCACTGGAGGAAATGAAATGGAGTGAAGAATTTAGGGAACTTTTTCATTTCTCCATGAGACTGTCAATGCCGTATTATTGTTGACAGCTGATATCGTTCGGAATTTTCTTTTCTGTCTTTATTCCACATATTTGCATACGACTGCTAAAACTTTCGTGAGAATTTTTCGTTTTGCTAATATTAATGTTAGAATTTTATAAAGCCTAATTAAAAGTTTTAGAACACAGCTGGTTATTATAATAGAATTAATCCATAAAATGCAACCGTGTTGTTTGCTTAAAAAAATGGACCTTCTTCGAGTTTTTCTATTCAGGCAAGGGCTATCTTGCGAAAAACTGAGAAGCGCTACCGGTAGCGTGTCTACATCTTTATGCTTATTACCACTGTACAAAGAGTAAACGTACGTGAACGTGCATTCCGGCAGTGGTTCATAAAAATGTTCAATATAGACGAAAGAGAAATTTCTGAAAAAAAAAGAAAATCAGCTGTCAACAGATAATATGGACTTATGGTTTCATGGATGAATGTAAATGTTCCCTATATTTTTCTCTTTATTTAATTTCCATCCTTTATTTAACAAATAAAAAAGCCAAAACCGTGCTTTGTTCTGTGATAAAGCACGCAAGGAAGTGACGAGAGCACGAAAGAAGTGTAGGGTGAACACGAGCCGCAGGCGAGTGCTTCTCCCCACTTCTTGAGTGCTCTCGTCACTTTCTTGAGTGCTTTATCACAGAACAAAGCACGGTTTTGGCTTTTTTATTTGTTTTATAATAAAGCTTTGCTCACATTTGTAAAGAAACTGGCTTTTATTGCAAGAAATCAAGTTTTTTTTCACAGCTTGCAAGCGCGCGCAAGAAAGGATTTCAGCTTGCCAGCGCGCGCAGAATGGCGTCACGGGCTACTCCGTGCATCTGTACTCTGATAAGGCACGCTGTTTCAACCAATCAGAGCGCGCGTTATATCGAAACTTTATTATAAAATAATTTAATGCACTTGGAATTTACGGAGAAAGTGTAGTACACCTTGAAGTTTTAAGAAAGTGCATCGACTAGTTCTGGAATTAGGGCTTCCATAATGAGGTTGTTACTACTTGCAATAAAATAAACATATCGTTAACAATACTTGTAGCCATGAACGTCAAAGAAAATGGAATGAAGGAAATTGCGTGAAATTCTTCTTGTAGGTAGTTGTATGGTACAGCCGGTAATATAAGGTAAAAAAAAAAGGGCGTTTCAACCCACATGGAAACATTGGTCTTGACGAACTAACAAAAGAAAGGAAGATCTTTAATTTTTTCAAGGGAAATATTCAACCTAAATTTTTTCGCGCTCCCATACAATTTCTTGAAACTTCCCAGACAGGAAGGCATACATGTGGTTCTGATGTGGCCTATAAGGGACATTATTTAAAGGTCGTTTTCAAAGTTTAGGTCTAGAGGTCAAGAAAATTGGATTTATATAAAATTTATGACGTCATCGCCATGTTGCTATGGTAACACAGATGTCAATCAAAACAAGTTTTTTGGAAAGTCTGTTCAATGTGTAGTAAATTTGTGAAGTATCTAATCCTATCGGGCTCTGGCAGTGAATCATCGCCGTTGAAATGTTTAGTGGTATGGACTCAATATAACAAAATCAACGCGAGCCACCTTAAGGTGGATGTCCATACGTACGATTGCACAAATTTTCCGACACTTGAAACCAACTGAACTTTACTTCCCCACGTCCTTCACGTAAACTGAAATTACGCAACAACTAGATAGATAGATAGATAGATAGATAGATAGATAGATAGATAGATAGATAGATAGATAGATAGTTTATTAAAATTACATCGCAGCCACCAGGCTGAATTACGTAATTATTTACAAGTCAATAAAAAATATCTATAAGACTACGATAATATTAATAGACATAATCTAATTTCAAAAGGATAATAATAACAATGTTTCTAACCATAAAATATAAATATTGAAAACAAAGAACAATATACATAACCATTAAAATATATCACTATAGTACAAAGCTTGTGGAAAGAAAAACAGACACTGTAATGGTGAAACATATAACCTTTGAATGCAGAGGTCCACACGGCGCGTAATTAAACTGCACTGGTTCGGTTTTGCCGGATCTCTGGTGTAGAGATGCTGGAGCCAGACGTCACTTGAAGTGTAATTGAACAAAACTGAATGCAAGGCTGGCACTACGGCAAAGGGCTGATTTATTTAAGGCCAATATTTCGGCTAACGAAATTAGCCTTCCTGAGGAAGGCTAATTTCGTTAGCCGAAATATTGGCCTTAAATAAATCAGCCCTTTGCGGTAGTGCCAGCCTTGCATTCAGTTTTGTTCAATGGTGAAACAGGTCGGTAGAAAACGCAGCTCCCAATTTCCTCTTGTAGTTTCAGCTTTTGATCTGCATAAATATCACAAATAGCTCTCAACTGTAATTACAGATAAAACTGTGTGGAAAATTGAAAAAGGTACTCCGACCGACGAGGAACTTCAAAGTCTTGCACTAGAAATACTCCTGGACTGGAAACGACTTGGCCGCGCCGTTGGGCTAAAAGAGAAGCATTTGAAGATAATTGAGATCAACCACGCAGACGATGTTTACGAAAGAGCATTCCGCACGCTTTGTATGTGGAAAGAAAAACAAGGCCAAGAGGCTACTTACGAAAAACTTGCTGCTGCTCTTGATGACGAACTGGTGAAACGTCGTGATCTAGTGGAAATATTCTGCTGTGCACGTGACACTCGCCGAAGTGGGTAACAACATGTTGTCGATGATTATTTCATTTAATTTTTAAATTTTGATACTTTTTTGATGACCCAAACGAGTTATGTCGTTAGATCGGTTTCCGTTTCGTTATATCGGGGTTCCTCTGTATTTACAGTATAAGATGGGCATACTGGTGAAAGGGGGTTGAGGCAATTGCATAGTATTGATCTCACACTCCTTTCTTTAACTTTGTCCGCCATGTGGAAGACGTTTGTCTGCCTCAATTGAGGGTATAGTTGATGGTAATAACTAGGCCTCACTCGTTTACTTTTGCTCGCATGCAGTTTAAAAACTAGCGTAGCAAAATCACCTTGGAGACGTCTGGAACAACAGTCTTAATTCACGGTGACGGGCAGTGCGAAAGCAAAAATGACAGGTTTCTCAAAACGTTTTCCTGCCACTAAAAACCTGTTTTTTAATTTTCAGGCCCCGGTTCCTGTAAAGCCGATTAAACTATCCCCCGATTAGCAGTTAATCCACGATTAAATTCCCTATCTCTAGAATAACTAATCCAGGGATAAAACGGCGTTCCTGAAAGCAGAGTTATTCCTCGTTTAAGTATCCCTCGGTTAAACTCATCTCAAACCGGTTAAACAAGTTACGTGCACATAAAAGCGCGGGAAAACGACAGAGCGGGAGAAAAAAGTCGACTCCGATACTCGTTTTACCGATCGATACCTGTTGTAGTCTATTATCGACATTTGACCGCGGTACGATTTGCCCTTTGTCTGGTTGTGAAAAAACAAAACTTCAAACCTTTCCTCAAAGAAAAACAAAGTGGAAATCACGGCTCAGTGCAAAGTGATGCTGATTCGAGGTGAAATGTGAGCTTTATCTGAAAATAGGTGAGTTCACCACCTCTTGATTCTTTCAGTCATCGAAACTATTTTGTGCTTTACGAAGCAAGAGTTTTCTCTCGGAAAAATGTTAACAATAAAGTAAGCTTACTGATTTGTGCCGAATGATTGTCTTTGATAGTTGTAGCCTATCTGTTTTGTCACGTTCGCCTAGTACAGAAATTTGACATTTGTTTTTGTTTTGTTTTGCGCCCAAAACTCGGTCGATTACCGCTCAATTTTGTGCAGACAACAAAATTATTTGTTATTTAAGAGCGCCTGTCTGTAAAAATCAGACAAAATCAAAATTCCGCAGCAAGGGTGGAAAATTCGATTTCTTTCATATTTTAATATTAGATAGCCTAGGATATAACTAAAATCAATGGATACTTTTTTTTGGCAAAATATCCTTTTATTTCAAAGAAAAATGCAAATAACGAACTTCCGTTAAAATCGCCATTTGAAGCAGTAAATATAACAACAATTTGAGGCGTTCGCCTGCAAAAACAAATCCTCCTGTCGTCTTTTAAACACTCAATTTTACTTTTGCAATCTCTCAAGAGCTTCAAAAATGATTTTGGTAAAAACTGCATTGTTCTTTGTGTTTGAAATAATTTAATTTTGAAAGGATACATTTCTCATCAGGAAAAGTACTTTGTGATTTAAATTATTTTTCACCATGTGCTAAACCTTCAAATCGATTCAGCTTCTGGCTGTTGAATTAAGAAAAGATGTTCTCAGGATTGCTGCAAAAATTTCTCTGGGCAAATGATTGAGAGCGACGCGAGAGCTTTTCAAAGTTCGTTAAAATGCAGGTTTTTTCACCCTTCTTGGTAACATTCCATTCGCGAGTCACGCACGTATTTTAATGCATTTCGACCCATATGAGATCGAAAATGTCAAACAGAATAACAGTTCGAAATGCTCTAACCTCATTTGCTGTAGACGACAGGTCCAGAGGCCATTTCCGAGTGATTCTCTTGCCGTTCGACGTATTTTGGTCCTGTTGGTGACGTCCAATGAACACCGCCAAGTGGGTCAGTGTATTGTAAACGGTCGAACAGCTCAACAACAACCTTTCTTGCAAAACGTTCGACATCTTTCTACACTGTGACATCTTACTAAACGGTTCAGTTGCTTAGTTGGCAATACACAAAAAGGTTCTTATCACTATACACATGTCGCCGCTATAAACGTGGCCAGAGTTCTATCTAGCCCGCGTCACGTAATGCAAATCATTGGAATGGAAATTTTACTAGGGGGTAGGGGAAGGGCAAAATCTGCCCTGATTCTTTTTAAACGGCTCAGGTTTTGAGAAATGGGAGGAACTAGTAATGGACCAAAAATTCGAAACAAAATTAATGCTACATTTAGGCACCTCAACCTCCTGTACCAGAATGCAGAAAAAGTAGTCACCCCTCGGGGTGAGTTGTAGGAATGCAAATAACAATGTTCGAACAAGAAAAAAAGCTAAAAAGGGTACGTGTACTAGCTTAAGTTAAAAACCGCTTCAAAACGTCGAGTCCAGAAGATTAAAATTGTTTCTATCAGGGAAACTGCGATGTGACTAACTAGTTTGTGCTTATTGTTTTGGCTTAGAGGGGGGACCTCGCCCGGGACTTTTTTTCACAAATGATACATACTTACATACATGAACTGCTTCGTTACACAGAAGACGGTTATTGTTGGTTCCATTTTCTTGTTGGCGGAGTTTGTGAATACAACACTAGACGAATCAAAAGCTTGAAACAATTGTTCCTTTACTTTTATGTACCAAGAATACCCAGGCCCGTAGAAGGGGGAGGGGCTGGGGGGCTCGAGCCCCCAGAATTTTTTGGAAGTTGACAAACATTACAATGAGTGAGCCAAAAAAAAAATTAAAACGAATTAATGTGCAATGAATACTCTTTAATGCCGATGCTAAATGATCCTTTTATAATTTTACAATCTTTAACAGGGTTTGACATCTGTTGAGTCACTAGCCACCGGGCAAGTGGGCTTCAAAAATCTACCTGCCCACCGCACATTTCAGTCGCCCAGGTTCCTTCCCTGGCAGTATAGCTTTACTGTAAAGAACCTTAATGCCTTTAATAGCTAAGCGACTGCCCTGTATTTGCTGCAAGCTTTAAGTTCATCATGTTGTTTTAAAACAAGTCTAAGGAACAAACCTATATTTATCTCACCAATCGAGTGATAAAAGTTACGTAAACGTTTACGAGACTTAGGTAAAACAGGTCCGAAATTCGTAGCTTGGTTGTTGAAATGTTTCAATTTTAACAAACCTTGTAACTTTAAGGGTACTTTTTTAAAACTGATGTTATAAATCTGGTGGATGTTGCCAACAACTTTGTCGGCGAAAAAGGCAAACAGGAAGCAGCTTTTTGGCAACTGAATTGTCAACGAACGATGTCCCCAAAAGGGTGTCGTTTTGACAAAATCGACACAAACTGTGGCATTGTGAACAGAGTTAGTATCTATATGAGTGTGTATTTTGAAAGGGGGGGGAAGGCTTTGACTAGGCCAATTTGCTCGCGGCATTTATTTCAGCCTTGCTACGGGCCTGATACCACAAGTTACAAGTCAGCTTAGTTTTAGCCGAGCGGCAAGTTTTTTTTTTTTTTTTTTTTTTACAACGAACGCTTGAGTACAATAACGATATGTCCCAGCCAGCAAATCTTGGAATAGTGTCAGTAGTAAACTCCGCCCGTATGGGTACAAGGCTGGCTTCTGATTGGTCGAGAGCGATCACGTGACTAGAGGAACTTCCGGTGGGGGAAACCGCTGACCAGTGGGTAAAAAAGGATCGTGGGCTCATGGGAACCGGAAGTCACGTGTTTTTGAATGGGAAACCGCTGACAAGTATGAAAATAGGATCGTGGGCTCATACAACCGGAAGTCACGTGTTTTGGAATGGGAAACCGCTGACGAGTGTGAAAAAGGATTGTGGGCTCAAGGGGAAGTAAAACCGCGGAGAAAACGCGGGCTCAAAGTCCAAAGTCCAATTGTGGGAACGGGGGTGGTCCTTGAAAACAAGACAAAATGAATAAATCATGTTTTATTGAATTGTTTTACAATAACTGTGGTGTTCCTTTGAGTTCCTCTTTGATAAGGGTTCCTTGAGTTACTGGTATCCATAGGGGTAGGTCTTGAAGGTGTTGTGATCAATGACTCGTTTGTCATACACCAGCTTGTACCATTTATGTTGGGGTTCAGTGAGCAAGGTGTAGTTTGTTGGGTTGCGAACAATTTGATGGGATTTTGTTACTTGTATTTCCCGTGGTTTGGGAAGAGGTTTCTTGATTTCGTCCTTGACATTTTGACGCATGACGTCATAATTGAGCTGGGTGTGTCCTTCGCTGTTGAGTCGGAAGCCTCTGACCTTGCATTCCACTTTTCCTTTATTCGTAGTATACCCATAGTTCTTGGGTCCTCCACTGACAAATTCTTGAATGTATTCTTTATCATCTAATTCGGAGGCGAAGTCCCCAAGATAGGAACCCAATACAGGTTTGAATTGAGTGGGTGTTTCCTCCAGGTAGATGACGGAGTCGGTGTCAAAGTAGAGGACTCTTTCCCCTAAGCGTTCCAGGGCGTCATACAATTTAAGGCGGGCGTGGCAGGTGGTGAAGCAGGCCACAAAAATGTTGAGGTTGGGTGAGACGCGGATGTCCTCTTTTTGTTTCTGGTAGTGGATCTCCACAGTTTGTTCATTGATAACTGCGACGTGACGTACGTCTAAGGCATCGCTATCCAAAAACTGGTGGAAGGCATGAGGGTCATCAAAGGCTTGAATTTGGGTCTTGTTGAGGCGTTGTCCAAACTTGCCCCACATGGAGTTGAGCATGAGCTTAGCTAGGGTACGCAGGCCCGGGTTGTATTCGATCTTGTGGTACTCCAACTGGATGCCTTCATTCAGGAAGTACTGTTCGATGTAACGTTGCTTTTGTTCTTCTGTCATGTTGTTCTTAGGCCACCCACTAGCTTCTTGTTTGATTTTCAACCAGGTGTTAACATAATCGGCGAAGAGGCCCTCACAGGTTTCTTCAAAATGCCAGGCTTCGTAGATGTATTGGACTTGGTACCCCAATTCAACCGCTTTATACAACTCTGGGGTGCACCAGGTACTTGTGAGGGCGCGTTGTTCGTTGGTGTGAGGACAATGATAGGATCTGTCCAAAAGAGGTTTGTCCATTTCTTCTTCCACACAACGGGCACAGAGTGGAAAGAGCAGTTTGTTGTCATGACGGTAAGGCAGCACGGGATGGTACAATTCACGGGGAGGCAGGACTTTGCATTGGATGAGTCCAAAGTACTGGTGTATGTCCGTGTGACCCGGGTGATAAGAGATGGTGGGATGTCCTTTGGGGTAGGTGGACTTCTTGTTGACCCACGGGTACAAGGAGGTGACGTCAATGTAGTGAATTTTTTGGCCAGGGGTAATATG
Organism: Siderastrea siderea; assembly: GCA_964030785.1. NCBI lineage: Eukaryota > Metazoa > Cnidaria > Anthozoa > Scleractinia > Rhizangiidae > Siderastrea > Siderastrea siderea. The sequence continues at coordinate 69,295,702 of OZ034969.1, forward strand.
ATGGTACAGTTTGATGGCATTGGTACGACCTCCCCAGAAAGCATCCCGAGGTTCAAGTGGTTGGATAAAGTTGAGTTCCCGGACGAAGGAGTCGATCTCTGGGTGGGTGTCTCGGAGGTGGTCCCATTGACATCCCCAGATTTGAATGACGTTGTACCCTTGGTTGGTAAGCTTTTGGACTTTGCCTTGGGTGACGTCATAGAGGTCCTGCATGGTTCGATCATAGTTGCGGGGATGTTTTTCGTAGCGATGGGGATAACAGGTAGGGCATCCGTGGGTGAAACAGCCTTGAAATTCGTACACGGTGTGGGTGTCGGGGCAATAACCATCCACATAGATCTTGGTCCCGGGGATCTTATACTCGCCTTGATTTCGGACATGTTGGATGTATTGGTGATGATGATGAGGCTCTGGATTGGCACTGGCCAGTAGATCGTCGGGGGTAAGATCTTGGAGGGCGCGTTGACGTAGTTGGTGATCGCACCAGGTTAACCATTCAAGGGCTGGGATGGACTGGTTGATGTTGTTATTTCTCCAGCCCTTCTGACCGGCGGGTTCGCTGGCAATACTGTTGGGGATCATCCGGTTCATACGTAAATCTCGATTACAAGCGGAGGCAATGGTGACGTGATCGAAGGGATTGAAGCCTGTTAAGTCTTCAAACATGCGTTTGAAAGTCAGACATCCTTGTTTGAGGAGTCGTACATCGGAGCTGCAATAGGCCAACAACTCTTCTTGAAAATGAAACACCACACCCTGGTCGCGTTGTTGTTGATGCCAGGTTTCAAAGGCTTGTCTTCCTTCGAGTGTCATGCTCTCAGGCATGTAGTAATCGCGTGAGGGGAGGATGCCCACGTAGTGTTGATGCTTAGGTATGTTGAACTTGTGGGGGAAATAGCCTTTGCAGAGTTCTGTCAAACCAAAGGTTTTGGGAAACGCGGAGAGGGGCATCTGGAAGAAACTCATGGAATCAATGAACCGGATGCGGTCATGTTTGATCTCTAAGAGTTTACATCCGTTGCGGAGTTGTTGGACGATGCGGTTGTCCCCATAGTATTCTTGGATGATAAAGTACCCATCGTACCCTTGAAAATTATGAGCGATGACATTGACTTGACGGGTATCGTTGAGGGTCAAGGCATCCAACCATTCCAGAAAGTCACGGATACAGGTGGGACCTGGGAAAGGTTTGGGTTCATCCTTGTCTTCGGTTTCGGCCACGACGAGATTGGCAATGTGTTTTCCCTGGGGTTGCATGGCTTCGATATCAAAGAAGACGTGTAAGGGAGGCAGGTCTTGCTCGTCCTCGTCCTCGGAGGAGGCAGGGGGTTCCGCGGCGGCGGCACCTCGTTTGGCGCGAGGACCTTTTTGACGGGTCCTCTTTCTCTTCTTTTGGTCTTGAGGTTTGGGGGCTCTTTGTATAAAACAACGGTGGTCGTCAGCGTGCACGTACTGATGACAAGAAGGGCAATCCACGTGCCAACAAAGGTGACGTTGAATGCGGGACAAGCCCACATTTTGTTGATAACAGTCAGGGCATCGGTGTCGTTGAGAGCACACGGAGGTCTGGAGGCCCGTGACGGGTTTGCCCGCATGGGTCTTGCTGGAATGGGCTTCGTAACACGCGGGTCCAAAAAAGTCCCGATGACACGAGTCGCAACGTTGAGTGGCTTTCAGGTGTCGGGGGTAAGCATATTGAAAGTCTGGACAATCTTTCTGTCGACAGGCTCCGCACAACTTGGTCTTGGTACATCGATGCATCCCCTCATTGTCATAGGGTTTCCAACAATCCGCACACACATAACTGGACCCAAAAAATCCCGGCAATTTGGTGATGACATCATAATGGTCTTGGTTGTGCAACAGGATCAGTTGTTTGTCAGAAAGGGGTCCAAACGTCGTGATGTGAAACGATCGCTGTGCATCCACCAGGATGATCTGGTAACCGGTGAGGGACGGAGCCTTGCTGAAAGCTGTTAAGGCGTCATAGCTGCAAGGACCCAAGGGTACCTGGGCTTCATTCTGGAGGTCCAGAGCTAGGGTTCTCTGGAGTGATTTTCCTTTTCGAATCGATTCCCATTTCGGGTGCTGGTCCACGCGAGCTTTGGCGACCACGAGGGCTCTGGCACAACAGAGCTCATCATCATTTTGGATGCGGATGACCGACCGTTTGTTGGCCGTTAACATGGTCATGGTAGGATGCCCTGGTTTCCCACGACGCGGTTTGCCGGTACCTTGAGGAGCATGATGAACTTGAGTGATGGAGACTTGAAAGGAGTCATCCATTTCAAATTGTTCGTTGCTGTTGAGGGCTTGGGCTAAACGTTGGAATAGAGCTTCCACCCGTTCTGTGTCTCGACGCCATTCACCTGCACGTAATCCCCACCCCTGAAAATTATTGTGCAGGCGATCGGATGCTATGGTAAAGTAGAGTCGATCTTGATCGTGGAGGTCGGGGGTGGTGGTTAACACTTGATCGACGGCTCGACGTAATCCATCTTGCAGAGCTTGGGTTATATTTTGACCTGGAAGCAAGTTCCCCCTTTGGCGTAACTGGGTCTTGAAATGACGTTCTTGTACCCCCATGCGATCACTCTTCCGATTGACAAAAGGTTCGAGTTCAAAGTCGAAGGTAACGTGTTCAGAGGGATCCAATCCACCCCCACTTTGTTCCCATTGGTTCAAGGCCTCTTCACAAATGTCGTCGTCACTGTCCGCCATGTTTTCGGTGGAAATCAAAGCTCCCATACAGGAATTGGTGTCGTCGTCCGAATCAGTTAAGTCCAAACCGAGCATGGCTAAAACCTCATGGTGGGCGAGGCCACTTGGCCCCGCCACATTGTCCTTGTCTTGTGAGGACATGATCAGATGAACTCACTGGAGATCGGGGCTCTGTTTTTATAGAGAATCAAAATGTCACGTGGGAGGGGAAGGAGCCAATCACTAAACAGGGTGCCCCGTAGAGAGGGGGTGCCCTAGGGAGGGGTGGGACGGGGGTGGGGGGACCCCCCTCCCCCCTCTCTAGTTAGGACCCCTGGTGCATCACGGGAACGAATGAGAGACTATAAAACAGATCGATCCTCGGGCTGGAACATCTCAACATGGACTCTCACCATGAGAATTTGTTAGAGACGTTTGAAGAGTTTGAGCTCGATTTGGAAGTGGAGGAGGTCTTAGAGAAAGTGAAGAGGGAGGTGCTGTTGAAGGACGAAGGCTTTAGTGAGTTTGCAGAAACTTTGAAGCAGTTGGAGCCGGAAAAAGTGGAAGCCCAGAGACATCGGGCAGAAGAGGCGGCTCCTTTTCACCCACTGTGCTACCCTCAATTAACGTGTGAGTGGTTTGTGGAGGGGCTCGACTATTGCTGTCCCTATTGGAGGTACCAATTCAAGCGCCCCCTCACCCCACCACCAGCACCCCCGCCATCGCCCCATGCCTGCCGGAAACGAGGGCCTCCGCCGCAGCAACCGACGACGACGACGACGCACGACGTACCGACCAAACAACGACGACCTTAACGACTCTGACCCAGACGAGGACTTGAACGACGACGACTTGAACGACATTGACTATGTTCCCGACCCGAACGACGACGACGACGACGACGTTGACGACTCTGACCCAGATGAGGACGACGACGACGTTGACGACTATGACCCGAACGACGACGACGACGACGAAACGACAGAGTTACTGACGAAAGACGAACGACGACGGAGACGGAACGCCATCAAAAAAGCTAGGTACAATGCCCGCTACCCAGAGAAAGCCCGAGCGAGGAATATTGTGAAAAAAGCCAACTACCGACGCAAGTACCCTGAGAAAGTGCGTGCTGCCAAAAAACGATACCGAGAACAATATCCGGATCGAGTGCGGGAGTCCCACAGGCGTTATGAGGAGACGCATAAGGAGCAACGGCGTGCCGTCAAAAAAAAATGGGCCCAAAAGAACCGAGCACGTTGTGCCGAATACGATCGGAAGTATAGAGAGAAACATCGGGAACGTTTGAGAGTCCAAGCGCGTGAATATCGTCAAAAGAATCGTGTACGAATATTGGCGTACAAAAGGATGTACAATAAAAGGGCCAAAGCACGGGCGGCTCGTCGGGCCTATCGTGCTGCGAACCAGGAGAAACTGCATGCGCAAAGAAGAGAGTACTACTGGGCGAACCGCGAGAGGTTCTTGGAGCTCGCTAAAAGGTACTACCACAACAAAAGGAAGCAGGTGCCTCGCCCCAAAACACTGCGGGTGGTATTGACTAATTGTAGGACGCAACCTTCTCTGGAAACCTATTTGAATGACTTTTGTACCTCCTTACCTTCTGTAGAGAGACAGAAAACGGAAGAGAAAATCAAAGCATTAGGACCCTTGAAAGTGACCATTCCCTTGGAGGACTTTAAGAAATCGACGCCTAAAATGTCTGAGAACTTTTCTTTTTGTGAATCATTTCTAGATTCTTATACTCTCACGGATATGGATTCGGGGGGTGTGCAAGTCATGGACCCCCCTGACTTGGGACCCCCTGACTTGGACCCCCCTGACTTGGACCCCTCTGACTTGGAGGACTTTTCGTCTTTGTTGCAGAGCATAACGCCTGACGAGTGGACCGAGTTACTGAAGGATGTGGAGGACTCTTGTTCCTTTGATCTGGAGGCATTGGTGCCCCCCGAAGACCTCGTTCATGACATGTCGCCCGACGAGGGGGTGGATTTAATGTATGATTTAGTGACTTGAACATTTTCGTCTCAGTATTTGGCAGAACATTCGTCTCAGTATTTGGCAGAACATTCGTCTCAGTATTTGGAAGAACATCCGTCTCAGTATTTGGCAGAACAATGAACTTGACAACTCATCAATCAAAATGACACAAGTGACATTGTTTTTTATTTTATCTGGATTGTCTACATCACAATGGGTTTTGTCTCGCCAATCCTGCTTGAGACACGAACTACAGAAGACTACCGAACTGCAGAATAACAATGTGACATTTTCATTTTTGACTCAACATGTTAATTAAATGTTTACAATTTTAAACGTTTCTTGGCTTGCATAATTTTCTTGACCACCCGTTCCGTCTTGTTTTTCTTGCCGGGTAATCGATCAATGGCTTGGATCATCTTGGTATCGGCTTTCCATTTATCTTGCAAATTCTTGGCACGACTGTAATCAATGTCGTGTTGCTTAGCAATCTGGTCCAAGCGATTGATCCCTGGATCCCCCCTTTTCAGACGTTTAGCCAAATGGGTGCCAGGGCCCATGTATTGATAACCGGGCCAATGAAATTCCTTCCCCGTTTTCGCAATCCATTTTTGGACATCCAAGGCCCCTCCTCGTTGGGGGCGTCCCCTTCTCCTCCTCTTGGTGGGCATCTTTTAGTCCGTGTCGTAATCCAATCGACGTCGTAACTTTTTGCCTTTGGCCCAATCTTCCCAACCGGGTAAAGGTTTCAATCGTTCCACTTCACGAGCGGGTCCTTTGCCTTTGCCTTTGCCTTTGCCTTTCGCGAGACCAGTTTCGGCTAAATGCTTTTCCCAAGTCTTGCGACGTTCTCGCACGGCTTCTAAACGCGATTGTAGATCCCCTCGACTGGTGGATGGGCTCCCTTTCTTGACAATCTTACTGGTGGTGGCTGCTCCTTTGCCTTTCTTGGTTGCAGGGGTAATGGGTGGTTTGGGAGTCGACGGGCTGCCTTTTATCATGCGCTTCAACCATTGTTCCACAGGTCCCGTTACCAAATCTCCGGCTTCTTCCTCGCCTTCTTCGCCTGGTGGAGCACCCGGCGCCCCCACACCCACCCCGCCAGGAAATTGACGAATGCGTTTGGTTAACTTGGTTAATTCTTGACTCAACGGTTTGGTTTGAGCATTGACCAGGGCTGGGGGTAATTGAGGGTTGGCTAATAACACATGTTTTTTGGCGGCGAGCGTGGCGGCTTTGTTCAACAAGGCATTTTCGGTGAGTTCTCCTTTGTAATATTGAATGAGTTGTTCCAAGTCCTTTTGGGGAATCATGTAGACCTCGTCCATGATCGTTGACTACACTCGGAGCAAAGTTCCCCGTCTTCCTGGTCACGGCAACTCTTACAAAGACGGGCCCTCAAGATGTGTTGGTACTCTCGATACAACAGGTGATATTTATGCTTCCAATAATGACACTCGTCTTTCCACTTGTCGGTGGCCCGATTGGCCTCTTGTAACAGAGTCATCCACGTAGGGAGGGTTAACGAACACATTGACATAACACCTCGTGAAGTCCTTGAAACAATCCGCTTCCTTTTTGCTGGATTAACCACTGACGACGTTTTTTGACGGAATGTCGACGACGTCCCAAATCACGTAGTACCTTTTTATAGGGTTGAAGTTTAGCCAGCATGGGTGGGGTGACGGGAATCTTGTTTTTTAAAAAGTTCAAGACCAATTCACTCACAGCATTGATTTGATCGGCATTGGCATGTTGTAACAATTCTTGACGTTTGGAACCATTGGCTTCTTGTAACATGGACCGTAAAAACGGGAATTGACGCCGAAGACGTTGCATCCTTTATCGGTGACGACGACGATACCGTTGATTGGCTTTTTGAATGGTGCGTTTTATACGTTTATCCGTTTCCAAGGCCACGGCTTTCCCCAATCCCACCATAGCGGGCACCAATAGATTTAAAAAACCTCCTCGTTGACGACGGCGGCGTCGTCTCCTCCTCACCATGGTCGACCCGTCAATAGACGTTGAAGGGCTTTGTTTTGTTTGATCACGTCTCGCGTCTCTTTATAGCCTTGACGGGTATTGCGTTTGAAATCGGACCACCAACCCCCACCTCGTTGTCGTCGGTAATGTTGTACATTATCGGTAATGCCTTTGAAGGCTTGTCCGCCTAATTTGCCTAAAGCCAGTCCAAACCCAGGGGCGGGACCTGATAGAAACATACTCATGCCATGGGCAATTTTATCCACCAAACGGGGTTTGCGACGCATTAAAGCCCCTCCTCGTTGTTTCCTTTTTCTGCGTCGTCGTCGTCGTTGGACGGCCATGGTTCTAAGAGTGTGGGACTAGGAGGGAGCGGCTTTTTATGGATCCAATACTCTTTGGGTTTCAAGGGACGAGGACATCCGTCTACATAGCATAGGGCTTCCAAGGGTTGGTACACAAAATGACCATGGTAATCTTGCACACATCGTTTGGGTAACGGAGGGGTGAAATCCACAATGGTATCATCCAAGGTTTGCATCTTGATTAAAAATCGTTCCAGATCCTCCAAGGGAATACCCCGCACATGGGTTTTCAATTCGGTCAAGGCTTTGGCATAGGTGGTAAACGCAAATCGACTCATGGTCACTTTAAATCGGTATTGTTTAAAATCATTCCATCCTTTGACCACGGTGCCCACCGCTGCTAAACAGGCTACCAACGTACTGTTTTCCAAAAGGGGACCCGCAATCATACCGGCAGCCATCAGGAGTAAGGCCAACCCATTGAACAAGGCATTGATACACCTGTAATGATTCAACATTTTTCGATAACACCACCATTGTTGATGATAAAAAGCATACAAGGAATCCATCCGTTGTAATAATTCTGGGGGGAAGGGAAGACCATGTTGTTTGGATCCATTCAATAACGACACGACGGTTTTCATCCTTACGGCGAAACACGGGACGACGAGGTTTGTACACTCGGTGCTCCTCCTTGTTTATAACTGGTCACAATGCTATTGGTCATGGTGACATTAGCAATTTCACGTCCTTGGGCCAACTGTTCTTGATCTTGTAACAGCATACGTAAACGTCGTTGTAAATCCGCTTGACGCAAGGTACGAGGCTGTCTACCAGAACTCCCAGATGTCCAAGATCCTCGAGGGGTAGCTGGATTGGAGGCAGGTGTCAAAGGGGAAGTGGGGGTATTTCGTCGTCGTCCTCGTATTCGTCTCGGTCGTCGTCCACGACGACCCCCACCACCACCACCACCACCACCACCACCTCCACCACCTCCACCTCCACCACCACCACCAGCACCACCAGCACCACCAGCACCAGCACCACCAGCACCTCCACCACCACCACCAGCACCACCAGCACCTCCACCACCACCAGCACCACGTCCACCACCACCACCACCACCACGACCGCTTCCACCACCGCGTCCACCACCACGTCCACCACCACGTCCACCACCACCACCACCACGTCCATTACCATTACCCCCAGCACCCGCTGCTGTTCGAGCACCCGCTGCCAAAGGTACGCTAGGAGGACTCGCAGGGGTTCGAGCACCAGAAGACTCCGGGGTAGTGTGTATGCTACGGTAGGATTGACTTCCTGGACTTCCTACCCCAGCAGGGGAAGAGGCCTGGGCAGGGGGCGCACCATCTCTACCGGTAATGGGGAGAGCTTCCATAAACTGAAAGAGGGGCTCGGCTTCCATTTCCTCCATGGCGACGTCGAGAAGGCCTTGGTCTCCCGTGAAATACAAATCTTGCCAGGCCCTTGGGGACATTTGATTGCCGCTGGATGCCCCCACCCCCGCAGGGGCCACGGTATCGTACGATTGCGGAGGTTGACGGTCATCATCATCGGCCATGGTTGCTTATTTTCCTGTTCCAAGAGGGTGTCGTGCCTTTATAGTCGTTTTTGATAGGTGCGAGTCCATCCTTCGTCTTTTAACAGGTGACTCAATACCCGTTGTTGATCGGAGGAGGCCGGGTGTAAATCCAAGACCAAATACCCATACGGTCGTGTGGTGGCTTGATGAAACGTCTCCAACGTGTCTTTCCACGTGGTCGGAAACGATTGAAGCATGACATTGCGTACCCCTAATTGATCTCGGGGGTTCTTGAACGCTACAATGTAATGGGCATTGCGGGATATACTTTTCGCATAGCGACCCACGGGAAACATGTCTTGGCACAAGTATAGGACGGTCACCCCTTGATGATGTGAATGTTTGGTGAATAAATCCAACACGCGTTTATCGTGACTCCCTTCGTCCATTAAATCATCCAAGACCAGGACCCCCTGTCCTTCAGGGAACCATTGCACTAAGGCCTCATGATCGGGAATCCCTTCGTGAAACACCACCCCTTGATCTTGCATGCCTTGAAATCGATCTTGCCAGGCCCCATAACAATAATGCATTTGGGTCGGTGGACTTTCAAACAACTCTGGGTTGTCTACCAAGAGTTTTTCCGTAAACACAGTTTTACCACATCCCGAAGGACCCACCACCAAGATAGAGGAGGGGGTATGAAAACGAAACGGTTTCCCCGTTTGCATGATGATGACGAACTACCCCTTAGAAAAAAAAAAGGCACCTTTTTATTGGAATCGGTGGGACTCGAACCCACGTACGACCCAATCCTTATCTGAATCAAAGGTCTAAGGCTCTAACCAACTGAGCTACGACTCCGACACCACTTTTTTTCCAACAAATTTTATTTAATGATTACATTGATGATACGGATGACAACACAGTTGATACCATCTGGCTTCTTGGCCTACAATCAATTGTTGAAGGCGTTGACCCGCTTGATGGTCATTACTAACATAATCATGATCCGAAAACTCATTTAAAAACGCTTGCAAGGTCCGTCCACGGGCTTTGGCTTTCAAATACAATAAGGCGTAATCACCACAACTCTTGCTTGAAATGGCTTGGAGGGACTTGCCATTGGTCACCACATACTTCCAATGTTGGACAATCCAATCTCGTAACGGGGTAGCTTGCACGTACGTATCCATGGGCAAAGCATAACTATCGAGGACTTCACACACCTTTCCATCCGTCCACACCGCTAACCAATGTTGTCCCGGTTGATCGTGTGGGTCGGTATTCACAATGTACCCTTGGGGTTGGGTCTTGACAGGACTCTTGGGTAAACGATCACAGGCCACGGTTCCGTAAAAGACAGGGTTCAATTGGGGGTCGTCTCGGGCTAAATAATCCAACTGTACATTATTCAAGGCCACATGTTCCATCTTCAGTGTTGGTAAATGTTATACAACACGGCTCCGTTCCTGTCAATCTCCAGCAAATTCTCAAATTCTCCATACACGAGTACGGTTATATTGACACCGGGGGCAGCTCCAAATTCCAAGACCAATTGTAAATCGCCTGTTTGCTTGGGGTTGAGGTTTTGACTGTCAGCACATCCATTGGCCACATTGTCAAACATGTACAAGGTACAATTTTTAGCTTGGCCCCAATCCAACAGTTCTACCATGTTGCCTTTCTTTTTACACCAGGCACCACTGGCTTGCAGAAAACGGAAGTAGCCTAGATTATCTCGGGTGCCATTGTCATGCACTAACTGGAGGGTTTCATAAGGGTATTCTTCTCCTCTGACAATCTGTTTAATGGACGTCAGACCAAATTTCTGGAAACAGAACGGATCTCGGGTCACATCTCCATTGAAGGCACGGCTGTCCAGTAACCCCACAATCAATCGGTCAGGTATTCTGTTTTGAAACAGGTTAGGGATATCAAAGCGGACCAGGTTGTTTTGCATGCTGAAGGTCCGGATTTCACTGCGGACGGTCGGGTAAGCCGCCACTTGGCCTTCATTGTGTCTTTTTTCAGATATGCTCTGGTAGATGGCGTCATTCAAACGCAGTTGGCAGAGATGAAACCGTAGTTTCACATCCCCTTCCATCAATCGGCCAGCTAGAGCCACTCCATTCAAAAACAAGTTGGGGCCATTGAAATGAAATTTCATCTTGATTTCGATACCAGGCACCAACAGTTTGCCAGTGTGAAAGACTTCCAAGTGGGGGGTAAACACTAGACTGTGGGTGACACCTCCAGCATACTTTTCCACTTCAGCTACCATGGCAGCCAACGCCCCTTTGTGATTGGCACTGAGATCACGCCAATTTTGATGCGGTGTGGCACTGTTGGTATTGTTGTTGGTCCATTGGGGTGGGGAATCCACTTGATTGAACCATCCTTGGGGTCCTAACACGGTCTTGCCATCTTCTCGGTCATAATTCAGCAAGGTTTCCAGGTAAGCTTTGTAATGATAGGTGTCGGATTGTGGACTGATCAACGTGCCATTCAACTGCAAGTCAATTTGTTTGATGATGGAATGGGCCAAATTATTGACGGGCCACAATTTCTGATTGGCCACCAAGTTCCCGGCATCCTCCTTTTTCAAACTCAATTCCATGGTAAAGTAACTGCGTCCCAAATCCACAAAATCGTCCAATCCTGGAATGATGAATTCCATAGGATTGATACCCGTGGTGGTGGGTTGAATGGTAACCATGCGATAGGCATTGATGCTAATGTCGGTCGGTGGCACCTTGAAAATCCGTAACGCTGGGTTGACGGTCGCTTCGGAACGCTCGTGAGCCGGGGCGGTTTGTGTACTCACGTCAGGCATGTTTAACGTCGTCGAGTGGTACCCCGTCGTCGTCGTGAGGGGTTTTTATAGCGTCGTCGTCGTCCTAAACGTTGTCTCAAATCAAACCCGGGGACTCTCATCACCTCGGGACTCAACCATCCACCACGTTGTCGTCGCATGAGTTTCCAAAACGGATACAGTCCACCCCATTGAGACAACCCTCGATTACTACGAATCCGTCGAGGTCGTGAATGCACGGGTTCCATTAGACTCCCAAAATATCACGTGCACGTTTGGTTTGTTTGGGAAATAAGGCAGTGGCTACACGCACGGCGTCTTTCACGTTCTTATGACTCAACGCTTTCTTGGCTTGTTTGGTGATTTCCTTTTTAAGGACGTCTTCGGCTTTGCGTTTGATACCTCGTGTCAAACCCGTTTCCAATCCTCTCTTGATATTACTAGGCAATTTTAAAGGATTTCGCGTCCTTATAAGACCTTGCAACCCCCCACGCATCAGATCCGTCATCACTCCTTTGCCTTGTTGATCATACCACTCGTCGGTTCGAAATCGTGTCAAACTTCCCCCACGCATGGTGCCTTCTTCTTCACCAGGGATAAACGTTTTGTTTAGGCTTCATGGGACTCCCCTTTTTATACCGTCATCGTCGTTTTTTCCGAAAAGCGGCTTCCAACCCTTTTTTAGCCCCGTAACTCGCGGCACCACTTGCGGCACCCAACGCCACAGCTTTTCCTCCAGCGATCAAGGCTGGAATGAGGGCCGCCAGGGGCAAGAGACCCCCTCGTTGCCTTCTTCTTCGTCTTCTTCGACGCACTCTTGTCTTGGGCATCTTTGTTTGTTTTTCACAACCCTTGTTTTCTTTTTATACTCACATGACGTTGCACGTAAACTATTCCCCCGCCCACCGTTTGCGTTTCCCACTTCGCATTTCTTCCATACGTTTCTTCGTTGATCTTAGGTAATTCTTTTTGGCTAACTTTTCTACCCCTTTGGTGATGGACCAAGCGGCCTTAGGAATCCCGGCAATCACTGCGTTGACCCCTTCCCCCGCTTGTGGACGCTGTGGTCGGCGTCGTCGTCGTCGTCGTCGTCGTCGTCGTTTCGGAGGCATGATTGATTTGGGTTCCCTTCTCGTCTCTCTTTTTTATGTCTTTTTGAAGTGTAACGTGACAATGGTATGACCTTCACCAAACTTGACCAAGTCTCCTCCTCTACCAATGGTTTCAGCCACTTGAACGTGAATCATTTCCACCACCTCGTTACGAAGAGACATGTATTGAATGTGTAACGGTTCAAAATACAGGTTGCCGCGTGCTTCACGCTTGTACTGGATTTCACGTAACAAATCAGTCACGCGATTGCCCACCACCGTGCTGCCTGCCACGTCGGAGTACACGTGCAACGATCGTGTGGGTTCACCCACCACGGAACGAAACGCTACATTCAAGTTGGTGAAACGCCACCCACAACTCATACTCAATTGTAAATAATCCGGTAAAATAGAACGCACCGTCCAAAAGACCGCGTTCCCCTGACCGTCGGTGACATCGTTCCAATTATTGTCAGCGGGTTTTGTCATGTTGGGGATTTGATCCCCCATGAATTCTTGTTGTAAGTTGGGTCCCAAAATCAACCCACTGTCAATTTTACGTAACCATCCCATCTTGAGCGCTAACTTGGTGTAGATGGTTAGGGCGGGCGTGTCGGTGCCGCAATGGCAGATATTGGTGTTGTCGATGAGCAGATCCTCGCCTTCCCACTTGAACTTGACGTAGGTGTGTTTGCCTTGATCATTGGTAAACCGACCCCCTTGAACGGCCGTTTCCATACGTTGTTGTTCCAAGTGAGCAATGATGGCTTTCATGAAACTCACGCCATCCACCACCCAATCCAAATCTTTCACGTCATTGATGATGCTTCGCGCGGTGTCTACTCGCGAGGTCATTTCCCCGTCTTTTGCACCCGGTTTGGGATACGTTTGGCCCCAGGACACCCCCATGACGTACCCATTTTTCTTCACCAACTCATACAAATTGACGCGCGCATCCGGTAAGGAAATGGCACTCAACCCCACTTGCCATCCACCCCCTGTGAGCTGTAACGGTTGAGGTAAACGAATCTTGAAGGAATTGGGTTGGTTGTTGGGAAATTCACGTCGGTTGGCATGACTCGGTAACGTCACGTAGAACGACATGTTGTCTTTGTTCTTCACACCACCACTTCCCTTTTAAAGTGGAGGGTCAGGAGGGCATGGCCTTCACCAAATTTCACCAGATCCCCATTGGTTTCGGCCATCTGGGTTTCGACGATTTCTACCACTTCATTGCGTACTGGGATATATTGAATATGTCGAGGTTCAAAGTGGGTGGTGTTTTGAGGCTGGTACTTGATTTCTCGTAAGAGATCGGTGATGCGGCCCCCTACCATGCTGCTGGTGCCTACATCACAATACACGTGCAAAGGACGCGTGGAGGGAAATTCCAACGAGGGACGAAAGGTCTGGTTCACATTCACAAACCGCCAATTACACGTCATACTCAATTTCAGATAATCCCCCTCCACTTTCCAAAAGATGGGGTTGTTGGCGGCATCGCGGATATCCGTCGGGGTGGGAATGGAGTCCGAATGAAATTCTTGCAAGAGATTCGGACCCAATCGATACACGCCCGTCGACACTTGTTCAATCCATCCCATTCTCAGCGCCAAGGATCTGCCCCATGACACGTGTGCTACTTGTCGTGTGTAATCCACATTGGTCGTATTCAACACCAAATCCCCTTCGGAGGTCCATTCAAAGGTCGGGTATAATTTGACGCCATTGTCCTCGGCCCATTTGTTTTTGGGTTCGGTTTGTTTGGCACGGGCTTGCACGTAACGGTACACCAATTGATGAAAAAAGTGCGATCCCGTCGACGAGGCCAATTCCTTTCTCATATCTCGCCCGTAGACAGTGAGTTCGCGACGTTGATGCCACCATCGATCGTTGCCTTGATCGTCTTCGGCATACACCCGTTCGTGCCATCGTACGTACAACAGAGGATGGGAATCACCCACGCCTCCTTCTTCCGCTATCACGGGAATGGTGGGTAAGGATAAACTCACCATACCCACCATCCATCCTCGTCCCACAAATCGGATGGGTTTAGGCAATCGGTTTCTGAAATGATGACTCTTGTTCCCAGGAAACTCTTTGGTACTCGCATGACTCATCAACGTCACGTAAAACGAAGAGTTGGGCACCAATGTCATTGTTTTAGCGGCGTCGTCGTCGTTTGCGGGGTCGAAGGGATGTCACGTCTCCACGAGCAATCCAACTATTGTACTTGTCGGGCCACCCTTTCCACTTGACCAACCAACGACCTTTTTGTCGCTTAAGTACCTTCTCGATCCGAAACACCTCGGAGACATGGACTTTTTGTAAATCCTCTTCATAAAACGTACCTTGGACGGGGGTCTCATCCCATTCGCGAATCTTATACGTGGGGACAGGGCCAGGGACCACACGATGCACCACAAACACTTCTTCGGTCCAACCGGGTAAATACCCTTTTTCAAAGGTACGATGAATCGTATTGAGACGGACATGATCCCCCACCTTCAATTGGGGTTTTTTGTAGCCTTTCAATCGTTTGGCATACAATCGTTTCCACACGGCTTCTTCGTTGTCCCACGTCACGTTTTCGGGGGGCATACCAATACTTCGATGACGGGTGGCATTATACCCCTGCACCAACTCGGGTAAGACATCGTCAAATTTCAACGTGTTGGCCGCGGTCAAATAACGGTACAACCGTTCTTTCAAGGTGCGGTTAAATCGTTCCACCACACTGGCTTTGGCATCCCCTTCGGTCGAAAAATGATGGATGTCTTGCTCGTCCACCCATCGTTGAAAGGTCCGATTATAAAATTCTTTCCCTCGATCCGTTTGCAATCGATTCGGGTGACGTCCTCCTTGTCTCACAATCTTCTCAAAGGCTTTCACGAGGGCCACCCCGGTTTTGGTTTTCAACGGTTCGACCCACGCATACTTGGACAACACATCCACGACCGTCAACAAGTATCGTATACCCCGATTATGTTTGGCCAAACGTTGCACTTCCACTAAATCCGCGACCCATTGATCATCCAAGCCCCCTACGATCACGGGTAAGGTAGCAAAACGACGACGTCGGGGTTTATGTAAGGTGTAACCCACATCCTGTTCCAACACCTGTTGGGCTTTTTTCAAAGGGAGACCCTGGGCTTTAGCAAATCGTTGCACCCCACCTAAACTCCCCGGGGTACGAGGATCATGGTAACGCTTTAACCATTGTTGCGAGACATTGGCCTTCTTCTTCGTTGACGAAACCTTGGTTTTCTTCTTCAACCATGAGGACGACGAACTCCAGCGTTGGGTTCTCTTTCGAGGGGCCATACGTTCTGGCATTCATCCCATAAGGTCGATATGGTAGGGACCGTGTGGGGATGCGCCTTTTGAATGATTCGATACCATCGCCATGCCTCTGGGTGAGCTTTTAACCATAAGACAAACACCACCCATCGATACAGGTTGCGGTCCACATGGGTTTCTTCAAACAGGTGGAGAGGATGCGTGTCCTCGGGACATGGGGGTATGGGGATTTGGGTGCCGGGTTGATGATCATATAAGACTTGACAAAGGGTTTGATGACATTGCCATTGCCCCAGGGACAAGACAGACTCCCACGCATCACACACAGACTCCATGGTGACATTGATAAAACATTTTATTCGTTCTCTCATTTTAAAAGAGACCTAGACGGCCGTAACTGACGGTCTCTAGACCTTTCTGCCAGTTCTCCACACTGTCACTGTACTTGGGGGGTGGTGGTGCCGGGGCTACCATCATTTCTTGACGGTTCTTGAGCTCTTGAATTTCTCGTAACAATTGTTTCTCATAGTCTGTCAGGGGTCGTTCTCGTTCCACGTCCTCTTTCCTTCTGACTGGAGGACCAGGGATGTCATAGCCCCTCTTGGGATATCCTTGAGCATCACGGGTGGGTGGTTCAGCTTGTTGGTCGGCTTTTTTGGGAGGGTTGTCATGAAACCACGTCCAGTACTTGGAACCCAAGGGTTGATCGGCCCATCGGAAGAAGCCACACGTTTTCTTGGAACAAGTCAGAAACAACCGATCGGGGTTCTGGGTCGAATGACTCTGTTGAAGCGTAGCGGGTTCACGGCAAAAGCATTGTAAACCACCCCACATGTCCAACACTTCTACATGAGGTTGACTATACACGGCTTTCATATACTCCAGAACTTGATCTTGACCACAAAACAGCAAACACGGTTGCATGGGACATTTCACATACTTCCATCCCTTTTGAGATTCTCGGGCCTCCAAACGCACCTCATGGTAAGGACATACCATAGTGTCCACCGAACTGGGAGGAGGATCATACACGGTCGTCAAGGTGAATTGAGGTGATGGGGGTGATTGCTCCACCATGTCATTCAATTCTTTCATCATATCTTCCACAGCAGCTCGGGTGTCTTCCACCACGTCGCACACCACAGGATCACAGTCCACGGGCGTCATATGTTGAATGCTCTTCTTCTTCTTCTTCCCCTCTGGGGGATGGGTTGATTTTCTCTTCCGATCGACAGACATCGTACTCAAAGGTTGATGTCACCCCTACCGACCATGCCTTTTTATACCTTAGACCCTTGACTGTCATTGGTCAGCTTATCCTACCCATATAAGGACTTGTTATCTTCCCATTGGTCAGCTTGTTCAATCCAAATAAGGTCCTCTTGTCTTCCCATTGGTCCATTGTCCCTATTTAAGGAGCTCCCTGGGTCCTCCGACTCGTCATTCCAAGTAGATGGACTACTACCAAGATCTCAACCGAGACGACTTTGCTTCCACCGAAGACTATTTGGCTGAACGGGTGAAACGAGGTCTAGCAGCGGGATTCACGTTCAAACAGTGCCGACAGCACCACGTCATTGATTTCGGTTTGGCCTTAGAGTTGACTCCCACGGAGATTCTAGCTATTGTAGGCCCAGACACCGGCTACGTATTTAAATGCCCCCCAACATCAACATGATTGGAGAACAAGATCTCGGTGCCTTGGAACTGCAAGTGGGTCATGGCCATGTGGTCTACACAGGGGGAGCCAAAGGTACGGATGCCCTCGTGGAAGAACAGGCCAAACACTTTGGGATGCAACTAGAAGTCCTGGTCCCCCCGAACCATCCTCGAGCCACTTTCATCACCCCTTCTACGGTGGAAGTCCTGATGCTGGCCAACCCCCATCTTCACCAGGCAGCGGAGAAACTAGGCAAACAAATGCCCAGTCATTTTTACACCCTGCAATTGCTGCAACGCAATTATCAATTGGCCAAAAAAGCCCATACCATCTATGCCTTTGGCATCTTGGAACCGGATCATAAACGCGTGAAAGGAGGCACTGGTTGGACTGTGCAATTGGCTATGGATCAAGGCAAACCCGTCTACCTGTTTGACATACCCAGTCAATCATGGTACCGCTCGGACCATTACTACCAAGTCAATGAGAATGCCGCCACCCTGGTCACTGGCAGTCAATTTGTTCCTTGGGGACCTAAAAAGCCCACCCTTCATCAAAGCAGTGCTATTGTGGGATCCCGGGATGTGGACGAGAAAACCCGAGCCGAAATTCAAGCCTTATTCAACCGCACCTTCTGTCTACCCGAGAACATTGATCAATTACGTATGGAACTGGAAGACTTTCATTTGTAATTTTTTAGTTTTCATTTTTTCAATCTGTACATAGCTTTCTTTTTTAATTTTTTTACTTTTTATTTTTTCCAATTGTACATAGCCTTTTTTTACTTTTTATTTTTTCAAATTGTAGATAGCTTTTCCAATTGTAAATAGGAACACCCCACCCGCGTGGCAAAGAACACAGACCACCCTTTGTAACATCAACTCTTTTAATTAAAAAATTTTAAAAACTGACATCACTGAGTTTGCACGTGGATCATAAATAAATGTCTCTTGACTCACAGTAGTCTTGACTCACAATAATCTCAACAGGAATAAAAAAAAAAAATGTTCAAGGAAATAAAACGCGTCGCACGTGGTCCCGTATCCGCTCTCTCCTCTCCCGCTCCTCCTCCCGCCGCTGCTCCCTCACCCTCGCCATGTCCCCGAAATAAACTCGAATCCGTTGCCATTGGCGACCCGCATGCACACTTGGCAAATACTGCTCCAGATCATTGTCTAGTTCTCGAAAGTGTTCAAGGGCCATGGGCCAGCGACATTCAAAGTTGGACCACACCCGGTTCTGGTCCACCCACGGAATGATCTTGCGGACCAGGGTGCCCAGCAACGCTTGTACGATGTCTGGATGGGGCCGGCCCTCTCGCTCCCCATTCTCCGTCCAGACCATGCAGCGTAGAAATAATTCAAAAAAAGCACCCACGCGCTGACGGGTCAGGGGGCGCCACGTTTCCTGCTGTCTTTCCCTCATCACTCTGGTCTGGCGTTCCACTCCTGTTCTCTCCCGTCCCGCTCTCCTCCTTAAGCTCTCCTCACCCCCCACGTTCATCTGACTGGCTAAGGAGCCCAAAGGATTTCTTGTTTGAACCATTTTCCCGAACCAACTGACATAAGTCAACACGACTGAACTCAAAGCTAGGAGTGACGTCCTGTGGTCTCCCTTGACTTATATACCCCAATCCGCGCAATGCACCATGGTCTATCTAAGGAGGGGGGAGGGGGGTCCCCCCACCTCTTCCCCTCCCACAGCATGATGGGCCTTTCTCTCATTGGCCCCTTCCCTCCCACGTGACCCTTTTGTTTCTCTATAAAAACCCCCGTCCCATTTCATGTTTTCACACTCATCGATGATCCAGTCCAGAAACCCAACAAGTGGTTGAGATGGCTCTGCTTGATCCTTTGGTCTGTTGGCTCAATCCCCCACCATTGATGCTTACTTGACATGCTTGCTTGCTTGCTTGCTTGCTTGACTGCTTGCTGGCTTGGATCTCCTCCTCCAATTCGACTGCTTTCGTTAATTCGGGAGTACACCTCGTGGTGGTTAAAGTCAGCGGGAAAGGCCAGTGGGTCCCGCCAGATCACTGTCATTGTCGTGAAAGGCCATGATCAAATGAACTCGCTGGTGATCACTCATATTATCAAAAGGAACACTCATATTATCAAAAGGAACACTCATGAAAAGGAACATAGGAACTCGTGGTAAGGGGTCTTTGTATTTCATCTTTGACATTCTGGAACACTGACCAAAAGGAACTTTAAAGGAATACTCATCAAAAGGAACTCATCAAAAAGGAACACTCGTATTATCAAAAGAAACACTCATATTATTATTAAATAGGAACTCATATTATCAAAAGGAACTCATCAAAAAGGAACACTCATATTATCAAATCAAGCAGAGTATGAGAGTCCTCCTTAACAGGTCATCATCGTCGCTGCGCCTCCGTCATCTACTTCCATGGAATACTCACCAAAAACGTAATAGGATTACGTGACATAGGAACTCAAAGGAATACTCATCAAAAAGGAACACTCATATTATCAAAAGGAACACTCATATTATCAAAAGGAATACTCATCTCAGCGGTTGCACCTTGAGCCCGCGATCCTATTTTCACCAAGTTCTGTGTCACGACCCTCTATTGAACATTAAGGAACACTCAGGAAAACCATTTTCTCAGTTATTGTAAACAAATCAATAAAACATGATTTATTCATTTTGTCTTGTTTTCAAGGACCACCCCCGTTCCCCAAATTGGACTTTGGACTTTGAGCCCGCGTTTTCTCAGCGGTTTTACTTCCCCTTGAGCCCACGATCCCTTTTTCCAATTGGTCAGCGGTTTCCCATTCCAAATCACGTGACTTCCGGTTCCCATGAGCCCACGATCCCTTTTTCCACCTGGTCAGCGGTTTCCTCCACCGGAAATGACTTATGACGTCACCGGAAGTTCCTCTAGTCACGTGATCGCTCTCGACCAATCAGAAGCCAGCCTTGTACCCATACGGGCGGAGTTTACTACTAGTGTCGACCAGAAGCTGCAGCAAAAGGGGCCGGGTCCCGGGTCACTGTAAGGAAAAGGAGAGTGGGCAAAAAGTGAAAGAGGACTGGGGAAACAGGCATCTGAAGTCATCTTAGGGGCCGTCCACATATTCACAAGTTCCCCGCTTAACGTCCACTGGACGTTTAGGGGGGGAGGGGGTTGAGGAAAGTCAAGATTTGGACGCTAAAGTGGGGATTCTAGGACAAAACCAAAGTAACGCGTTGAGAAAGCACATTTTACTTATGTTGATAACAGAACATGAAGAGAAAAACGTACCACAGTAGAAAATGAGAACAAACTTGGTGCAGCTGTGATCTACGTAGTTTGTCACTTATAAAGATGGCGCAGAAGGAACACGCGCTCGCTAAATTTTACAAAACTAAATTCATCGGCTCTACAAAAACATGGAGTGCGAAATTCCAAGTGGATGTTAAGGAGGAGGGGTTAAGGTGTATGTGGAACGTGAAAGAGGTAAAAGACGTTTAAGGGTAAGAAGCTTGACGTATTTCTGTTATGATATCCTCATATCTATTATGATAAGTATGCTGGCTGCTGTGAGAGATCTCGCTCACTGCGAACCTGTCTCAGTAAGATTCGTAAACAGAAATTCAGGAACGGAACCTCATTTTTTGTTACCATGGTTACGTGCTATATTTCACAGTCTTCAAACAGCACTGACGTGCTGTTAGAAGCCCTACTCATTAGTCAGGACACACTAATGTAGACTATGTCAAACAGCCGACAAGAGAGCACAGTTAAAAACTTCGATCGCACCCATTTGTTATGAAGAGAGAACCCTTCCTGTCCGAAACTCCATCCAACACATTAACACCGAGCTGACTTTCACTCCTGATATAACTGTGCCTTGTGCCTGTCCTGTGCCAGCTGAGAACCAGCAGACTGACACCAATGATCAAAGGTAGAATACCCGCTCGTCAATTAACAAAAGGGAGCCCCTTGTAGTTATAGGTTTTCCCTGTATTATAGTTGGGTCTAGTTAATAATAGCGCCACTTCTGTTGCACCACTCAGCTGTAAGACTGTACAACGGTTGGAATTGCGTTTCAGACTACTAGGGTAGCAAATACAATTTTTAATGGTTGTAACCATAATGGTAATAAGTAAGAAAGACACAACGCCATTAAAACCACGAATAATCCTTGCAATTAACACTGGATGTTATTTTACTTCACCTCAAAGGTTTTGCCCTTCCCCTACCCTCTAAAATGCCTCTGATACGCATTGCGTGACAAACCAAATCGCCATCCACGTTTGGCCGGGACGTTTGGTCCCAATTTAGCAGTCGAATCTGATAGTGCTTTTGTGCAATGAAAACTGAGCAACACTCGTATTAAATCAACTGAACCGTTGAGTAAGATGCCGTAGTGCAGAAAGATGTCGAATGCTTTACAAGAAAAGATGGTGTCGTTGAGCTGTTCGACCGTTTACAATCTGACGTTGCCAGTTGGCGGTGTTCATTCGGTTCATTGGACGTCATCAGCAGGACCAAAATACGACGAACGGCAAGAGAATCACACGAAAATGGCCTCTGGACCTGTCCTCTACAGCAAATGAGGTTAGAGCATTTCGAACTGATTTTCTGTTTGACGTTTTCGGTCTCAAATGGGTCGAAACACATTAAAATATGTGCGTGACTCGCGAATGGAATGTTGCCCGGAAGGGTCAAATAACCTGCATTTCAACGAACTTTGAAAAGCTCTCGCGTCGCTCTCAATCGTTTGCCCAAAGAAATTTTTACAGCAATCCTGAGAGCATCTTTCCTTAATTCAACAGCCAGAAGCTGAATCGATTTGAAGGTTTAGCACATGGTGAAAAATAATTTAAATCACAAAGTACTTTTCCTGATGAGAAATTTATACTTTCAAAATTAAATTATTTCAAACACAAAGAACAACGCAGTTTTTACCAAAATCATTTTTGAAGCTCTTGAGAGATTGCAAAAGTAGATTTGGGTGTTTTAAAGACGACAGAGGGATTTGTTTTTGCACGCGAACGCCTCAAATTGTTGTCATAATTTACTGCTTCAAATGGCAATTTTAACGGAAGTTCGTTATTTGTATTTTTCTTTGAAATAACAGGATATTTTGCCCAAAAAAGTATCCAGTGATTTTAGTTATACCCTAACCTATCTAACATTAAAATATGAAAGAAATCGAATTTTCCACCCTTGCCGCGTTATGTTTGATTTTTACAGACAAGCGCTCTTAAGTTGCTAAGAGTAATTTATCTAGCAAAAAATTGCCTCCTTTCTTTTTCCCTACCCAACTAGGCTAACAATATCGCAAAATTCAAGTCCGCTATTTTGTTTGTTTTGATCAAGTTTTTCCCCCGATTAGTGAGTTAATCGACCTCGCCAGGTGGATTAATTTAACCCCTCGTTTATCCCTTGGTTACTGTTAATCGTGCTTTCAGGAACAGAATCTAACCAACGGATAAATTTTAAAAAACCAATTGCAAGGCTGATCGGACAGCTAAGAAGGGTAATAGTTTTATTGCCCAATATTTCGGTGAGACAAAACTCACCTTCATCAGGGGCTGTAAAAGCTAAGTAAACCGGCGTCACCTGTTTGTCCAAGTGGTCCTTGCATCGAGTTACCTGGATAAATTTTAATGCTGGATTAGCGAGATTTAACCCTCGATTAGTGCTAATCGGCTTTCCAGGAACCGGGGCCAGATTTTTACATTTTTGGCGGGAAAATGACGTCACAAAAATGGTCGCAAAAATTATTTTGTTAGTATTATGGGATATCTAATGACAGATATTTTTTTAAATAGGTTGAACCAATCAAAAGATATTACGTTGTAAATCTGAATTTTCCACCATTTTGTGCTATTTTTTAATAACAAAATGGCGGAAAAATCAAATCTACAACGTGATATCTTTTGATTGGATCAACCTATTTCAGATATGTTTTCAGTTTTGAGATCCTTAGGACTTGTTCTTTCAGATGCTGTCATAAGATATCCCAAAATACTAAAAAAATAATTTTGGCGCCAATTTTGTGACGTCCTTATACCACCAAAAACAAAAATCTGAAAAATCTTAAAACAAGGACTAAGAATATAGAATGCAATGTTCTGTATTGCGGTAAAATTTCACATTGAACGTCTGTAAATGAAAAAAAGTTAATATATAGATTTAACCAAGCCTAAAAGCGGAGCCCACTATTTTTTTCTTTTTATTGCTGGAACTTATTTACTTTTAAAAGTAATTACCAAAAAAAAAAACGGACAGGTAAAGAAAAAGAATGAAATGAAAAAACTTTCCTCCCTCACGGATTTGAACCCCAGCCGCCCGACTCTAACCAGTCGACCAACCTACCACTACATCCAAATATGCGTTTATTGATCGCAGATCGGTCGACTTAATTAGAGGCGGGTGTTTTGCTAGGAAAATGTGTTCGGACCGCCGCAAAAACCATGGTTGTCGACAGAAGAAACCAGAAAGCACTAGCTCTGCGATATTTGGGGCCAGGATCACTGCGAAATACTGCAAGCTCAAGCGTTGTGCCGACCAAGTTTGCAGCAACAAAGATGAAGTCGTCAAAGGCAAATTTAGTAACTTGAATTTTTTGCCTTCCACCAAAAAGACAACTGAGTATTCTTTTGAACTTTTTCTTTCCATTTACAGATATTTGATATTCTTTCTCAAGTTCTAAACTTCACTTCTGCCGAACTGAATCGTTTTGCTAAACAAGCTAAGCTTTTCAAAAAAACCTCTTTTTCAAAAGCGACGGTGGATAGGCGATTTCCCGCCAAAAAAACACACGTTGCCCAAAAGCACCGCGCGGTTTCCTGCCAAGAAAAGATGGCATTTTCCACCCCTACCCCCCCCTGTCGGGTTGTCTTGGAACTCCCCCCTCCCTCACAGTCTGTACGGGCGTGGCACGTACCCTGATGTCACAACCAAAATTTCTCGGATCGATAGGTTACCAAATTTGCATAGCAATGGTGCTCCGTTATAACAACCCTGGCATTTATGCTGTCGCACATGCCCACCCCGATAACAGAATACCCTGATTAGGCTTGACTCGTTGACAATTAATAATAATATGCATATTGAATGCGATTTTTGCGGTTTTAGAATCACTGGACCTCAGTTTGTGTAGCCAGGAGAGCTTTTATTTCGAAACAGATCAAGCAACGCAGATTAGACTACAGGTAACTGGGCATCACTGACAGTCGTTACAAATACTCCCTCTCTCCTTTTTCTTTCCTTTGTGAAAAAATTTGCTCGAGAGGAAACCTCGCTTGACACATACTAACCACGAAAGGAAAAAAAAAAGGACTCACCGTTCCTGTAGCTTTTGTATAAATGATAAAAGATTTTTCTTTGCTTTGCAGCTGCTTTGTTATTCTGAGACGCTGTAGAACGCTTGTCACAAAAAACAAACATTCAAAAAAAATCTGTATGGGTTTTTGCTATGTTTCTATGTTCAAGCTGAGGTCCCATACCCGCCCAATTTACAGTTTATTTGCTCTGTTTATTTGTGACGGTCGGATACAGATCCTCAATACGAAGGAATGAATGCTTTATTAATAACAGTTGAATGCAGATCTTTGAGCTTAATGATCCTTTCTCTTGTTTTAGTCGAAGGATGAGGCAAGTACAACAACCGAAACAAAACTACAGCTGAAAGAGGTAAACGTTTTTGTAACTCGATTATAATCTAAGTTTTCCTTATAGCTTTTTGCATGCACGTTTCTTGGAGTGATCAGCAACAAACAATTATAACAACTACAAAAGCAACAAACACAACAACAACATTAAAAAGTAAACAATCAAATTAATCAATTCCGTTGAATTGCTATGAATTAAACTGTTTTTCCGCAACTGGAGGTGGCCGAGCTGAGCAATTTTTGTATTAGCTTTTGTATTTGTTATTTTCGTCCACCATATTCGTTGACTTGTGTAGTTGCTCCGAGAATGCCAAGATAATTTCCCTTTCCACCCTCCCTCTCTTTTTGAAAACTTGTTCGAGCACGTGGCTTCCATTTCGGTTGGCCAAGTAAAATGAAAGAACTGTGATTGGCGGAGTTGTCAAAGTACACGTTCGTGTTGACTCCTTCTCCTCTAAAGGCCCGTTTATACAGAGCGCGACCACGAACGCGAACGTGGCGTTCGCATTGGATTGAGAATAAGCAACCCAGATGAATCCGTTTATAACAAAGGCGATCACGAACGCGGCTGGAAATTGATTCGTGCGGAAAGTCGCAGAGATTGCCTCCAGAGCGAATTTCTATGCGATGGTCACACGAAATATTTCTCGTCAACCAATCAGTTATTTGTTTTCGTGTAACTGGGCCAAGGTGACACGCAGTACGCGTAAAAAAATTGACTTTGTAGCGCACAGCCCGATCGCGAATTACCACGTTCTGTGTGAACGGTGACTTGTGAGAAATTCAGAGCGGAAAGTCGTGGGAAAGTCGCAATGGTCGTGCTCGTGGTCGTGGTCGCGCTCTGTATAAACAGGCCTTAATACATTTAACAGTGAAACCTGAATTAAGCGGACACCTTTCGGGACCGTCGCTAGTGTCCGCTTAATACAGGGTGTCCATTTAATACAGGTTCTGATAAATTGCGAAACAATAGTTAATTACACCTCTGCCTTTATTTACCCACATACTTGACATGCTTTATTGCAAACCTTTCGCAACTGGCCACTCCGGGTAGAATTCAGAGAACACGCTCTTGGAAGCCGTTAGCAAAGCCATAATGTTATAAGAAACCTTCTGAAAACAGCTTAAGTCTCCACTTAAAACAGGTTTCTCGTAACAAAAGGCTTGATTTTGGTGTCCGCGTCCGCTTAATAGAGGTTTCGGCAGAATGCAGGTTTGTTTTTAAGAAAACAGGGGAAGAAAATTTTGGGACTTAAGCTGAAGTCCGCTTAATACAAGGGTGTCCGCTTAATATTGGGATCACTTAATACCGGTTTTACCGTAGTTATTAGATATCATTGGCCCCGTTTTGACAAAAGCAAAAACAAACAAAACAACTAACAAACAAACAAACAAACAAACAGATTTTTCCAAGGTTTTCTATATGTACGTGCGCAGCACATTAAACAGGGACCGGAACCAAACAACAAATCACTGATTTTTTTCATGTCAAACGGCCCGAGTAGCTTGTGTAAGCTGTTGCGTATTCATAAAGAAATTAGAAAAACGATGAGTACAAAAATAAGGCTTTTAGACGATGGACAAAGATACTACACATAAGCTATGAACATAAATATCCCAGTATAACATCAGTTTTTTATTGATCTTCTTCAGGAAGGATCTCCTAGTTTTAAAGAAAGGTTGCGGTGGTGGCAGAAACAGGTACGATTTGTTCTCCTTAGTCTTTCCGTGCTATACATACTAAATAAATTGAGAATAATCATTGCCAGGAATTGATATAAGTCTAGATAATTCTTTGGAAAAAAACCGCAATTATTTTCATTGTTTTTTTGCAGGCCGATGAGGTGACATGGGAAAAGGTATGCTCTAATAAATTTTCTATTAGACATCAATTTATTTAATATGTCTTTTATGATGCAAATGTTAATTACATTTTATTTACCATTTAATTATTGGGGCAATTAAAACAACAACAAAAACAGCAACGTTTGGTCCTCTTTTCTTATAGTTCTAATGAACAAATTAAATAAACATTAATACATGAAATAATCATATATTTGAACTGCGGATAGAGATAGAACTATATGAAGATCATTGCAGTGAAGGTGTTTCAACTTAAGCAGTTGAAAAGAAGAAACCTGAAAAAATTCAGGCTTGAACGGGAGTCGAACCCATGACCTCTGCGATACCGGTGCAGCGCTCTAACCAACTTAGCTATCAAGCCAACTGGGAGCTGGTTAATTGAGACTTCGTATTTATCCCGTAGATGGAGAAATAAACATTAATATATGAAATAATCATATATTTGAACTGCGGATAGAGATAGAACTATATGAAGATCATCGCAGTGAAGGTGTTTCAACTTAAGCAGTTGAAAAGAAGAAACCTGAAAAAATTCAGGCATGAACGGGAATCGAACCCATTACCTCTGCGATACCGGCTGAACTTTTGTTATCATTTCCGTAGGAGAGAACTCCCTCCTGGAAAGTTAAGAAAAATTAAGGTTAACATATTTGAAATAGTTTATTGAAAAATCGTCCGTAATTGGCCTTTTTATTAAAATACACATGATAAAAAGCCAACACTTGAGACACAAGCAGATTTACGCGAGTGAACTTTCCTTTCGTTAGTTGGAAACTGGAGCAGCGCACGTGCAATTTTTATGCCGTAGGACAGATAATGGCTCATTAACTTAAGTCCAATAGTCTAACATCGAACTGGAAGAATTCAAACTAATTTCACTGGTGGACTTCACCACCGTTTATCGTTTGTTTGGCTAAAGCGCCCATTATAAATAATTGAACACTAATAAAACATGAAGCAATCCCCCGAGGTAACCCCGCGGTGTGGTCAGTATCTTACACATGCTCACAGCCATGTCATCCTGTTAGGGTGTCGTGGGGGGACTGCCATGCGGTCCCCAGCCAACACGTACCACATGCAGATGTCTAAGGTGCAGTTATGCCATGCTGATGAGTCCTAGCAAGGACAACCCAGCTGTCCATGGCTGCCACTGCCAGAGTGATATGGGACTGTGCGCATGCGTAAGATATTGGCCATACCGGGGGGATGGCGTAGCGCGTGCCTCAAGCTTTATTATTGTTTGTCCACAATAATTAATCAGGGGATTGGGGGATGGGGAGAGGAGGGGGGAGAGGAGGGGGGAGAGGAAGGGGGCGTATTGAAAAGGGATCCTGAATTCAGAATTTTACTGTAAGCATATTTTTCAGTGTACGACGGAATTCGCCTCAATCCCTTCAGGCTGTTAAACTGTTTGTCTTCCTTGCAGATGGGAATTATGGAAACAGATTCAGTGCCTCATAAAAATCAGAGCTCTCCAACTAAAGGAAGAAAGCTTTCTGCAGTTCTCGTAAAACAGAAAGCCATAACAGACGAAAGCGATCGACGTGAAGAAAATGAGAAATCATTCGATGGTTTTAACTCTGAGACGACGGTGCAGAATATAAACAAGGATAACGAAATCCCAGGTGAATCCGAAAAAGAAATCGAGAACACAAAAGAAATTAACACAGACTCAAGAAAAACGTCGTTGTCTTATGACGAATCTCCGGACTCACCTGACCTAGAATTACACTCTAGGACCAGTTCGCTCGGGCGGTTTGCTAACTCCATGTGGAATGTGGTTGAGTGGGGGAGTAGCTTTGACAGATAGAAATTTGGCATTTTGACGGTTCATGGTTAAGAGAAAATAATTTCTGTGATTTAAACCCTTACTATTTTTATACTTTAGCAGGATAGAAGATTTTGTTGCTCCTGCGTACGAAGAGAGAGAAGGGGTGGGGGGGGGGTGGTAGCGATTATAGTACACTCGCATGAGTTTTCGCCCTTTTTTAAAAGGATTTGTTTATCAGCAGATGCAGTTTTCAGTAGCTGTGCGCACTTTCCTAAGACAATTTTGGTTTAGGTTTGGTGAAAATAGGTTGCTGTGGTTACGAGCTATGACGTCACAGGTAGCACGTGATCAGGCCATACCTCGTCCTGTAGAGTACATTACAGGGTCTCTACCAAGGGTGAAATAAAATAAGTTAGCTTGCACGTCTGAGGGTTAAGCTAATGCGAAATTTGCTAATGCGATAGTCGTCAACTTCAACTCTACATGTAATATCAATAATATAATTAACTAGTTAAAAATATTTTTTGAGAACTACTGGGAGCTTTGAGTCCCTCACTCAGGGAATCAATGCTGCTAAATCAATTGAGTTTCTTTTCATTCAAGCTGCGCTTGCAATCGGCTGTATTTCTTCGCAAAAGAGCCTTTAGTCATATTTGTTCCATAATATTGCAGATCAGGGTTGACTTCCAATAAAATGGTAACCAATTGTAAAACAAATAGAGCTGAACTCATAGTAGAATTCAGATTACGACCTAAATTACGATATTCAATAAAGGGTCGAATTTTGCCAACTTTGCTTTGTGTGGATTTATATCTCGCCGGGTAGTTTTCTCGGCCCATGTTTGCGTTAGACGAAGCCGGAGAGCACATGCAGAACCCCATCTTATGCGGGAGTCTCTATGTCAGTCCGTGCGTCTTACTAGAATCTGAACATCTATTTGGCCACTTCTTACTAAGTTCTTTTCAGGATCTTTGCTGATTGCGTGTACAAGAAGACTGGTACCTACAGTCCACGGTCTTCGTTATCGACCACCTCGGGAATTCAGAAAAGTGGTCGTAACTAGAGCTGGTCGCTTAGAAGAATGGGCTCTCGCGTAATCGACCATATGATCAAACAATAGAAGGCGGTCGTTTAAGAGAGCTTTTAGCAGAAAGCTTGGTATATGATGTTGGTTACCAATAGTATTGTATTAATAATATAACAGTTTTTTATTAGTTTTTTGCCTATCACAGAAGAGATTCGCGATTGTACAGTTCAAGGAACCAGCGTCGCCTATGTTATGTATTACTGTAAATTTGATCAGGAAGTGAACGCTTTTATTCTTTAAGTGCTAACTGAGTGGTCGCTTACGAGGGCTTAAAAACCAGCCGAGAAGAATGGCAGTTGTAATTCACAAAAGTGGTCGCGGTCGCTTACGAGAGCTTTTAATTGCAGAGTTTTTGTTTCACTGGGATTTTTTTAATGCCGGTCGTAACTAGAGCTAGTCACTTACAGCACTTAGAAGAGTGGTCACAAGGAGAGCTTCGGGTGTAATTACCGAACTGATTTTGGCAGTCCCCAGGGTCTGAGGACTGGAAATGAACTTCACTTAACTCGACATGGGGTTGCCTTTACGATTCTCTGCACTGCTTTGAGATGTGAGAGCGATCTATGGGACTCGCTCGTCTGGAGTTACCCGCCTTCCTTCGTTTTGTGTGGGGAAACAACACCGCGAACAACACCAAACCAAAAACTCGCCTAAAACGGCCACGAACTTCGCCTTAAGTGGAGTTCATTTTCACATTCATAACTTTATTTTAGCATTTTGATAACCAAAGTGAATTTTCCATACAAAGTCTATAAATCGAGAGCCTTGTAACACAACACGCCTGATAGCAAAGAACACGTTTCGCAACTCGATCGTCTTCTCTCATCTTGAGCATGGGCTACCTGTGAGTTGATGCGGCTGACACGGAATAAAATTCGATAAAAAAGCAATGCTGATGCAACGGTGA
Source organism: Siderastrea siderea (assembly GCA_964030785.1). Taxonomy (NCBI): domain Eukaryota; kingdom Metazoa; phylum Cnidaria; class Anthozoa; order Scleractinia; family Rhizangiidae; genus Siderastrea; species Siderastrea siderea. The sequence continues at coordinate 69,326,364 of OZ034969.1, forward strand.
GGAAACTGAGTGTAAATTTTAACCAATATTTCAAAAGGCACAGCCTTTCTTCAGGGCCTTGTAAGACCCTGAAGAAGAAAGGCCGTGCCTTTTGAAATACTGGTTAAAATTTACACTCAGTTTCCTTACCGTTGCATCAGCATTGCTTTTTTAACGTATTTGGTTCTTTATTTTTCGCTGATTAGATCCTTGTCTACAGGATCCGGTACTTTTATTTTGTAACGGTGGTCCATGCAAAGTTAATTGTTTCCCACACGGAATAACCGGACCAGAAATGGGAGTAAACCTCGAGGATGCAGACACTTCCGGTTTAACCTGCATCCCCTCCCACAGGAAGTTTACTCCCTCAGAAAAAGCTATATGGGTATGTTATTTTGAGGCAGTAAATTTGCGTTGAAAAATCAGGGTTTAGATTCTGACTCTGATGGTCTGAAATGTTTTTTTTTTTTTCGGTCTACTCAACTTTTGAGAAGAAAGATTTTAAGCGTAAATAATGGTTTTACGATTTCCTGCAATCAGCTCGTCTAGACTCGGATAATCAATTAACTTGTCAACATCGTCATTTGCGTCATTGTTGTAAGTGTGTGTCAAAGTGTGTTCAGTAAAGTAAGAACTTTATTTGGCCGTCAGATCAGAGGGTTTAGGTTTACCCAAAAGGATAACTGTGGATAGTAATATAATAACCTGAATGACGACTTTCTTGAATAGCCGCTGCCATGTTTTCTCAGTTCATGAGCAGATTTAGTTTACACGTTTTTAAAAAGCTATTGAAAAGACAGAAGGGACATCAGGGTCATAAAGCAGGGCATATGTATTTTGAGGACTGGACTGGACTGGACTAGACTGGACTGGACTAGTAAAACGCGGACTAGTAAAACGCGGACCAGTAAAACGCGGACTGGTAAAACGCAGACTAGTAAAACGCGGACTAGTAAAACGTGGACTAGTAAAACGTGGACCAGTAAAACGCGGACTAGTAAAATGCAACAAAATATTCCTCTTTATTTAAACGTACATCTCTCATTTAAAGAACTTCTCAAGTGACCTGATAATCAAGTTATGTTTATTTCTAACAGAAACATATACAATAAATTCTGATTTACAACAACCTGATCTATAACTTGCTAGAAAATGTAATTAGTTGAAATTTTCGAATTTCATGATCGAGAACAACAATCCCAAAACTACAGTGAACAGAAACATATACAATAATACTAAGAGCCAGATCCGGCATGTTGCCATCTTATGGTGCCGCATTTTAAATCAATAAAAACTAATTTTTTGCAGTGCATCTTATCTTGACTCATCTTTTCTGATTTAAAGTGATCTTTCCAACAGTAACCAAAAAATGAACTACACGACGTCAACGATACTTAGGGGCCGATTACATGAGGCGGGCTGGCTCGGTTTGCTGGGATCTCGGTACGGCTGTGAAACAAACTAAAATTCAACTTTGCGATTACATGGAAAAATCTCAGCCCGGCTAGCTGGGATCCCGGTATAGCGATGCCGGGATCCCGGCTAACCGGGCTGAAAATTTACCATGTAATCGCGATTGCCGGGCCAATACTTTTTTGTCGCTTCAAAGGAAAATGGCTCACCAGAAGATCGATATTTCTCTTTCCATATAACACATAATGGTTTATCAGACCATAAAGCCACGTAAAACTGAAAATAATACACCAAAATAATGGATTAGCGAAAGTAAAAGCACTCGATTCGTGCTCTTTGATGCAGCCATCTTTTCACACGACAGCTTCTAAATTTAGTCGCAGGCGGGCTGGCCCGCCTCATGTAATACCGGGCTGAACAGTCATCTCGGCAGACAGAGCCAGCCCTTCTACCGAGCCAGCCCGGCTCATGTAATTGGCCCCTTAGAGCCAGTACATTTAATCCCACATGACATTTCATCCTATAAATGCAATGCTGTAAAGCAAAATTTCAAAATTGGGGTGTTTGCCATAAACTGCACTTCATCCTTCCAATACTTCTTGATTGAAATTCTGATTTACAACAACCTGATCTATAACTTGCTAAAAAATGTAACTAGTTGAAATTTGCCAATTTCACGATCGAGAACAACAACCCCCAAACTACGGTGAAAGAATATACCTAAGACATTACTTTACATCAAGATTTCTAATGCCAGTTGTGGCTCCATATCCTGGAATAATTGGCGGTAATGGCAAGGAGATAAAGTAACACTTTAAACAAATGTCTTATGTCACATGCTTAATTCATCCCTGCGAGAGAAAATTCGGCGAATCAAGCCTACAATTTCCGTACTGTAACACAACTTAGTTTAGACTTTTTTTGCAATACACAACCAATCCGAGACACTACACAGAGCTCTGAAGAGTTTTGCGTCGTCAATAATAATAAAGAATTTATGGGGTTCAATGTCAGACGCTTCCACAAACTATATAAACGTCAACAGGAATATAATGTAGTCCGCGTTTTACTAGTCCGCGATTCACTAGTCCGCCTTACTAGTCCGCGGTTTACTAGTCCGCGATTTACTAGTCCAGTCCAGTCCAGTCCAGTCCAGTCCAGTCCAGTCCTCCCCATACAGTATAACATAGAGCAGCTGTCAACATCAGACTGAGCTCACACCCCCAGTAGTGTAGTACCTCTCAAAAGCTTGTATTTTCATTGGACCGCTATATGTAGCAGCTCCACACCCCGGAAGAAGGATTGGCAAACACGGAACGCTTTGTTACTACTTAAATCTTCCCGTTTTTCGTGGAACTAAAATGCGCTTAAACAAACAGACGCTAAACGGCGACAAACCGGAAAATTTAGGTTTACTTTTCATGTTTGGGCTTAAATACGATAAATGCTTCCCAGTACAGCTAACTCGCTAAACGTTGACCGAACGTCTCTAAGGTATAGTCGTAGACAGAAATCCACGGTCTCACAAGTATTCCGCTAATAATTGCAGGTATGAATGTAATGAATATTAAGTAATCCTGGATTTCTGGTGCAGGATATGAACACGATTAGGTGAAAATTGTCAATTTCCAAGAGGATTGAATTTAAATTTCTTCAAATCACACTGAGTGCGTCATATCGTGAACGTATCATTATACATGTATTATTTTGCTATGTATAATTTGCATGTCTTTATACCTGAATGATAAATTTTACCACTAGCTTATTGACTTTAGAATAGCTACTCGTCATTAAATTAGTTGCTGTTGGCTGTAGGTGTCCAGAAATGTTAGTTTTACGGATTTGTTTGCTTTATTTTCCCATCTCGAACAATACAGAAGTTACAACACGTTTTATATAGACGGTAGGACTAAAGAAACCATTGCGTAATATGTTTACTGCAAATTACGATTTATTAGGGAATTTAGCCGATATTTATAGGTCTTAAACCTCTGCATTCAAATTTCGCGTATGGGAATACTGCACGTATCTAAATTAATACTTAGATAACCTAAATTGACCTTGGCGTGGTGGTTTTATTCTGTTTTATTCCGGTTTTATTGCCGGAAAAAATTAAACTTATACAAGAATGAACACGGTCAACTATCTTTTAAGTTAAAGACATTCACCTCCCCTTAGATCCTGCTGTAGCTGTTTCAGTCATTTTACGGTATCTGAACTCCTTTTAAGAAGGAAACCCCTAATCTCTGATACAGACAATTATGACCTGAGCCTACAGTGCGCGCCCTTCTTCGCACGGTTGATCGATCAGTCTTCGATCTCTGAAGACAATATAAATTGAGCTGACTCTATTTCCCCCCTAAATTTGCACCCGTTAACAAGCTCACAACCCCGACGTATGTTATATTTAGCATATTCTTGCTTATAAGATTACATTGTTTACGGTTATTGCTGCATTATTGCTTACCGGAAGTGACGGGGTGGTCACACCTTCTTCAGATCATTTCAGGTGACGTGCTAAGTTGTGACACAAGAAGGAACCGAAAGCTTGAATTCAATTTGCGTTAGCATCAAGACACCCACTCATCTTGGGTACTTCTTTGAAGACAATTGCGAACGATGACTGACGGTAAGTCGGTTTAATAGCAGAGCAATTTGCAATGCATTTTCTAATTTTTTTTAACCGACAGATATAACTTTAGATATAAATTATGTAGCGTGGTAAACTCGACAGCCTATTTTTATTTAACCCAGCATAGTCAATCGAACCCAATCGAACTGTTTTTCAATCGAGTTGTAGTTGAGTTTGATTGATTCCGGCAATCGAACGAAATCGAACTCACACAAAAAAAATTGGACAATCGAACTCAATCGAACGTTCGATTTCCGAACTCTTGATTTTTGTAAAAACTGGTGTTGAAAATCAATAACAAGGTTTTGGAAGCTTGGGTTACTTCAGTATAACACGTGTTTTTCGTTACCGCACAATTCCCGGAGAAATGGCTTCAGATGCGCTGTGGACTGTTAGCTTTAAATGCGTAGTAAAAGGCTACCAAGAGTGCCGCTTTGACGTGAAGGAGGGCGAAGAGTTCAAAGTTTTTAAGAAAATAGTTGAGAAAGGCCGTGCTTTTCTAGTTGTAAATGAGCGCGGACGCTCGTGACGATATTAAATATGTTTGCCGGCGTTACTTCTGCAGATTCAGTGACTGAACATATAGAGGAACCGCGTGAGGTACCAGAGAGTTCAATGAGCTCTATTTTTTTTCGACAAGAACAATGCCTTGTCATCCTCAAGCAGTACACGCTTAAGAAAGCGGGACAAGATAGTCATCGACACTCAAGAAATCAATCTACAGGATCATTTGCTTGTTTACTTTGATTTTGACCTGAGGAATAAAATAATTTTGCTGTTGCATTTACTATTTATCCTTTCCATCATGACAGTGAGCTGTTCCCAGATGTCCAATATGTGGAAGCTTGTACACTTTTTGCTCTCCAAGTCACTGTTAATTGTCCTCGATGAATTTGAAAAAAGATGTATATTGTTAGTCAGATGCTTTTCATACTCATCCAGCTGTTGTATACCGTTGCCTTTGTCGCGGTTAGTAGTTTGCTTAAGTCTGTACTTTTTCATGAAAGTAATACTTCAAGTTGTCATCATTTTGCAATTGTAAGTTAACTTACAATGAAAACGGTCAAGTAGTTCCAGAATACGGTAAAACGCGGGAATAATGATAGATTTGTGCTAATCTGTTCTGTTTACTGCCGTGGACAGTTTATTTTTGTTATTGAATTTTCATTAAAAAAGGACGAGAAAAACGTGTTTCGATGGGCTTGCTTTGTATGTAGGTTTACCAGAGCTTCCTTACAGTAACCAAGCGGCAGTCAGACCACATAACATGACCTTTGTCCAAGCCAATTTATTCACCGAACACAATCGAACGCAATCCAATGGATTGAGTTCGATTGGGTTCGATTTGTACGATTAAATTCGATTGGTTCGTAAATCGACCTCACACAAAGTTCGGTGTTCGATTTCGTTCGATTGCCGGAATCAATCGAACTCAATCCTATGCCGGGATATAGCCAAACGTGCTCTCTCGTTGGCTCTCTTTAATATTATCCCCCAGGAGTCCTGAACTCACCTATTAATTTCCGCGCGCTCCCACTGGTCAAACATACTACGCTGTACAAAAACAGACGGCGCGGTGGGTTTCACACGCTATGCATTGTCCAGGTTCATATCTCTCGTCTGATCTTATCGAATACAACAAACATGTCAAACATAGCAAGTCACATTTCAGCCCTTTACTTTCACATGTTTTCAGTTTGTGCAGTGGTCACCATAGCGCTTTATTAAATTACTGTTTTAATCCTGTGTTCAGAAGCCAACCGGAAAAACTCAAGTTTGCTGTGCTATCGAGGCGAGGAGAATAGAGCACGAAGTACGAGCTTTGGAATTGGAGATAAATATACATGTCATGGTATGTTGACAACTGGTGGTGTAAACCTATTTTGCAATTGGAGGGAGTGCGTGATTGAAAAGATACTCGTAAAGACTTTGGGTGCACGTTAATTCCAAGCTTGACAATCCCCACCCCGAGTATTTGACATTGTCAATTGTGACACCCCTATAAAGTTATGTTTTGTTTTTATTTTCCTTTCTTAACGTTTTAAACCAGCTTCATGGAGGTCGGGACACAGACGCACACATACAAAATCCCCACAGTGGGTCTTTAGGAGGGCTGACTGCAAATTACCCACCAAGCTGTTTGGTACGAGTCAGTGTATAAGGTCGAACTGACTGTTACCATGGCATTCTCTACATGGCTAATTTCGTAAATGAAGAAAATCAATATTAAACTTATATAAACTGCTGGTAAGTGAGCTTGAAGGAACGTAACAAACCACAACAATTGAAGTGTTTATAACTTTGCTAACTGCGAATAGACCAAGACAAGAGTCTTGACTGAGAACAATCCCTTTTTCCTGGTACCGAGTCAAACAAGAAGGAAAACAAACGAGGGCACGCAAAAAAATGGCCTCCGGTCGCGCGCGAGAAAAGAATTTTTTTTTGAGCGAGAAAGCGATTTTATTCGAGTAGAAATTTTAATATTTATATCAGTTTATTCCTTCTTGCATTTCTCATTTAAGCAATCAGATTTTGGCCGTTGAAGAAGGGAATTCCATCCGATCAAGAACTAACACGCCTTGCAGATAATATCCAACAAGACTGGAAGAGACTTGGTGCGGCGTTGGGATTAAAAGAAAAATATTTAATTGCGATTGAAATAAACTATCCTAATGATGTCTATGAACGGGCTCTTGCTGTGCTTCAGAAGTGGAAGAAAAAGATGGGACGAAAGGCAACTTATGACAGACTAGCTGAAGCCTTACATGATCAGTTAGTTCAACGACCTGGCTTGCTAAAGGCTTTCTCTACTGATATGGAAGGTTAGCAGTTTTCGTCTAAATACAATTGCACTTCAGAGTTAAACCTGTTTTGATCCCATCTTACTCATCATCATCATCATCATCAATACTTGACACTCAAGGAGGATCATAAAGCGTCTACCAGTAATCGCAATCTCATGTGCTTCCTTCCAGAGTTTAAAACCCTATAATACTTAAAGGGGCTTTGTCAAGATGATTTTCACATTTTGGGGTGAAAAATTAAATACCTCCTTTCGTACACAAAATGCTCCTAGCAGAAACCGAATGATTTTGTCAAAGTAAAAACAAACTGTAAATCAGTTCCTGGCAATTTTATCTTTTAAGAAATAAAGAAGAAACTTGAAAACAATAGCCTATTTTTTTTATTTTCAAGTTGCAATCCATTTTCAACCGAGGCATCCGCTCCCAGCTAATTCAATAAGATGTGAGAAATACTGAGCAAAAAGTGCATGTTGCACTGATATTGGGACTTCAATTGATATTGGGGGTCCCGAGCAATCTAAAATAGTCTTATTATGGCCAGATAAAGTTTGCGAAGTTAACAAACTGCTTTTGCCACGCCAACTGGTATTTGCCAGGAACAGTTTCCCTGACGCTTTTGGACGGATCTCTTATAAAGGAATTCACGCTTTTAAGAGGGAAGCCAACAAGCAGCCTCTTTAACGGTTTAACATGTATTTAGGCTCATCTGGGTTCTGATTTTTCATCAGAACTAGAAACAGAATAATTTATTAATTTTTTTCTTAGACTTGCTTTTGTTCACTTATACTTAAATTACATCCACATCAAAAACCACGAGGGTGTAATCTTATAGGTCTAGTTAGCTGTGTAAAGGCGCACTCACTTTTGATATTTTAATATTATTTACAGATAACAATGTCTGGAAACTTAAAACGGGTACTCCGACCGACGAGGAACTTCAAGATCTTGCGCAGGAAATACCCCAGGACTGGAAACGACTTGGCCGCGCCGTTGGACTAAAAGAGAAGCATTTGAAGATAATTGAGATCGATAACGTTGGCGATGTTTTCGAAAGAGCCCTCGCCACACTTTACAAGTGGAAAGAAAAACAAGGCCAAGAGGCTACTTATGGCAAACTAGCTGCTGCTCTTAATGACGACCTGGTGCAACGTCGTGATCTGGTAGATAGATTCTGCTGTGACATTTGCCCAAGTAAGAAACAATTACTTTTTGCCTTTTTCCTATACATAAATAATAATAATAATAATAATTTATTAATTTATATTGCACTATTTAACATAAATATGATCAAGAGCGCATTACATCAGAGTATCTAACTAATAAAAATAATAAACACAAAAGAACTAATAAACACAAAAGAATATACATGTATTAATTATCTCGTGACCAGCCCCTGCACAAGACCAAGCGAACGCTCCGATTGGCACCTTAATAATAAGGTGTCGGCTTTTATAACCCACTATTAATCTTCGTGCGCTCTCATTACACAAAACGTATCACGTTGTACAAAATCGGACAACGACAAGTTATGAGAACTTCACAAATCAATGGGAGATAATGAAGGAAACAATGGCCGACAGATCATTCTTTAACACTTTTTAGCCGTTTTCTGCAAAGCAAAAGCATTAAACTTCCAATCAGTTTAAAGGAGCTACGTCAAGGACAACGCATCTTGAAAAAATCGGCCCAAATTTTTTAAGTTTGTCATTCGTAATCCGTCTTAATCTCCCTCAGTCGGAACCAACCTTGTTTAGTTTTGGTTTAATATTGCTTCTTTGGTGTTTTTCTACCTTAGGAAACTATTTTTTGAGGTTTCCTTCAATGTGAAAGTAATTTTGCCAGATCGGAAAAATTTATGAGAATACCGTGACATAGCTCCTTTAAGGTTCTATGAGGAGCATAAACATACAATTACTTTAGATTCCTTTTTAACCTTTGTTGCACCATCCCTACGAACTGATTCCCAGGATAATTCTGTCACATCAAAAGGGACGGTTTGAAGTAATCGCGAAGCAGGTTAAAGATGTGAAATTATTTTTTGCAGTGACCTTCTCATTGGCGTTACTGTCGTATAAACATGAAAAAAGGTCGCATTGTTAGTTCTATACTTTCTAAATAATTATAATCTGATTGTGTAAAAAATCGAGTAAACTAACCTCCTTGTATTAATTTAGCCACAATCATGCCGTGACCCTTTCGGCTGCTTTCTCGTTGTCACAAAAAGCAGGCGCGTGCTGAAAAATTATTCAGAGTTCTTTGTATGAAAGACATGTAATTTCTTTCTGATGTTCTGATATACTGATTGGATGATAACGCATGAGGCCGAAAAGTGAGTAGTTAGATAAACTAAGTGATTTTTACGTATATATCTTTGTTGTTGTAGCGTCAGCTGAGGTCTCATCCAGTCAGGATAACCTGGATCTGTTAACAGATCAAGTTCCAAAGGTAAGAACACGAGCAAGCTGGATTATACTAAGCTCCCTTCACAGTAGCGCAGAAATAAGTTAAGAGCAAATACGTCTTTACACTCTTTTAAGTTGAATTAGAGGTCTCACCCTTCTCCATTTTATTCATGTAACTGGTATAACTCTAAATTAAAACCTAACGAAGAAACATGTGATCAAATAATGCTTTATTTTGCATGTTCAATGGATACTATTGTGGCTTAGCAATGCTTCACTCCCCCTTCCCCCCCACCCCCCCCCCCGAAAAATCGCCTGCGTAAGCTAATTAAAGACAATTTAATTTACTTTATGCATGCGTTCGGGTTTAACAATATTGTAGGAGGAAAAGGAAGAAGAGGAACATGATGGACATCGTCAAATAACCGAAAAGGTATTTCTTACTAATATTTCATTTGTTCAACTACTTAAATTGAGTTCCGGGAATATAAGGAAAAAGCAAACAAACCAACAAACAAACACGTTAACAAAAAATCAACAACAATAATAATAATAATAATAATAATAATAATAATACAAAGACAAGACTACACCAGACAGGGTTTGTATGTTTATTCTGGAAATCCTGGAAAGTCTTGGAATTCTGTTGTAGTGTGTCTTGGTTTTTGTAGCCTCCAATGCAGACATTCTTGCGGCTCGTCACGCTGATTCCCCCCCTCCCCCCACGATGGACGTCTGCGTTGGAGGCGAGGAATTCTGCAGATACATGCATATAATGCAAGTCACTAAATAAAATATACGCACATGTGTGGACAGTTAAATTTTTGTACATGTTGTGATCAAGTTGTCGGAACTTTTGCCGTAATGAAAAAAATTTTTTCGCTATTTTAAACTTATTTTGGCACGTCACAAGTCCTTGAAAAGACCTGGGAATTGCGTCCTGTGAAAAAAAGAAATATATACATAAATTATATGCACAAACAAAATGTTGCAAAGTGTTAGAGCTCGGAGAAACGGAATCAACCTTTTTTGATCTGATTCCAGGTGAAAAATAATAGCCTACCAATATATAAGCCAATCGACATTCGCGTGATGCAGCTTTTTGTTTGTTTGCTTTTTTTTTGCTTTGTTTTATTTTTTAGTTGAGTTTGTCGTCTTGATGTATCAAATGCGTATATCACGAACCCATCTCCTTTGGTTTCCATTTATTTTTACATGTTTGCTATTTCAGTTAGAAGAGGAACCAAACAAGACCGAAACAAAACAACAGCTCTCCTCAGACATAAAACAGGTAATTAAGACACTATCTCTTTTAAGGGCGATGTAAGTACTTTTAAATTTTTTCGGTCTGTACAGAGTGAATCCAAGTTTTGCGTAGGTTTAATTGACGTCACGTAAAATTTTGTGATAAAGCAATAACTACTTTGATTTACAGTTTTGTTTTTTTGTATTTATACTAGGAAAGTTGTCCATCATACCAAGAAGCTTTGCATATATGGAAGAAAAGGGAAAGTGTTAAAGGGAAAAAGGTATTTTCCATTCATTCATCTTATAAAGGCGACAACATTAGCTGTACCATTTATGCTGAAAGCTGAAATTTTCCCAATAAACCAACACATGTCATAAAACTAGAAAGAGCATAAAAGCTTTAGTATCATGCGAAGTTTGAACCACAAAGAAGGAAAACCGGTTTCAATCAGAGAGTTGCATTACTCTCAGTTGCTTCGTGCTACAGTTTATCGGTTTAGGCTCCGGCCGTGTGTGCCTACTTGGCCCGTGTGCAAATTTACCTTACCTTTATCTGATATGCGAAGTTTGAAACACAAAAAGGAAAACCGGCTCTCAGTTGCTTCATGCTACAGTTTATCGGGTTAGGCTCCGGCCGTGTGTGCCTACTTGGCCCGTGTGCAACTTTACCTTGCCTTTATCTGATATGCGAAGTTTGAAACACAAAAAGGAAAACCGGCTCTCAGTTGCTTCATGCTACAGTTTATCGGGTTAGGCTCCGGCCGTGTGTGCCTACTTGGCCCGTGTGCAACTTTACCTTACCTTTATCTGATATGCGAAGTTTGAAACACAAAAAAGGAAAACCGGCTCCAATAAGTGCATTTATAAGTCACAGCACCAACAGACGTAGTATGGCCCAAAAAGAACATTTCAGGCAGTCGATTTTCAACAGTTTCCTCTTACATTTGCCACAGTTATTAAATGTGGCAGTCTCTTTCCAATTAATGTATTTTTGTCATTTGTGGAGCTTAATTAATTTTCCACTAATTTATGATGATGCAGAGATCTGCCGACATAAGCAAAGATCGTCCATAACTGCCCAATAAATGGATACTTTAAGTTGCCGATTAATAAGAGGTAGCAAATAATAATACTAATAATAAAAAAATGGGTTTTTAGTCGTAATAATAAAGATCTATTGTCATTGTTTTCTTAGGAGAGAACACCTTCTTGGAAAATTCGACAACTAAAGGTAAATAATTTTATTGTCATAAATTATTGTGGCATGAAGCAGCTTGTATTTACCAAAACTTAAATCCGTTAACTATAAGGACCCCGCCATGTGGTATGAAAAATTTCATTCATTCAGTCTGTTCAACATTATTATTGGCACTCTAGTAAATGATGTTCAGTGATTCCGAAGGATGCTGAAAGGTGTTGAACAAAGTTTGTTCGCCATCAAACATTCGTTCAACACAGTTATATTCAACCAAGTCCTAACCAAACAGTAAATGACGACAGAACCAGCCTCTCGATTAAAAAATAAAAATCTCAAAATGAATTTCAATTCAATAGTTCAATCCGAATTTGGAACTCGATCCGAATGTTTATTGGTTAATGCATGACCTCATCCGTTAGGGACGAATTCCAGTTTTGTTTTGAACATTTCACTCTTCATTTGAAAAGGGGAAATCAAAATGCAATAATCAACTTCACCGTTTATGCGTCGGGAAACACTTCTCCTGTCATAACTTTGACATTAGGAAGTCGCCCACGCAGCACACGCTTACTAGCTTAATATGGTGGGGTAAGAGTTTTCTGTTCAGAGACGTGTTACAAAGATAATTTATGGGACAGATAGAGTGATAATTTAAGAGATTTCAATCTCATTGCGATAAACCAATTAAACAAATGTCTACATCATAGGCGAACAGCGACTCAGAAGAAGAACGGAAGTTACAAGAGGAGGTAAATATTGATTCTTATTATCTTATGGTGAACTTATTGGCGGCAGACGCGTTATATTATGTGTAATTTGCCCATTTAAAGCGTGTTTTCTAACGCTTAGAACATGTATATGCCACAATAATACGCGTATGCTAAAATACGGCCATCGTGACTATCAGCATGGCCCCGAATGCTGGGAAGGAAGCGAGATTTGGTAGCGTCTCATGCCTACAATTCTGATAGAAGTTTTTGGTAAGCTATTAATTTAACAAGGCCTTTGATTAGTGTGACATGAAAATAACAGGCTACAACTGATTTGCACAAGTTTCAGCCAGAAAGTAGATTAATCCTGTATCACTGTAATTACTTTCGGAGTGTGTCCCTGTAACTCATAAATGAACCCTCATCGGTTTAATCGTCAAAATTTCTTGAAATAAACTCAATGATTTTACTATTGCTCATTTTACTGATACCTGTAGTCAATGTTTCGCTTTTCTGACGAGAAGTTTTTTTTTTTGCCATGCAGAACGCGTTCTTCCAATCCTGACACTAAAAAACCATAAAATTGATCAAAACAATTGAGAAGATATTAAGAACAGATGGGAAAGGTGTAGAAGAGTACGGGTAACAATTTATGGATTAACGTTCACAAAAGAGTGGCGGTAATTCAAGATTTGTCGTGTTTATGGGGTGGTCATGGGGCAGGATACAGTATGATAATAAATTATCTACGATTTTCTTCGTCAAATCTTGCCCAGGCCTCTAAAAAGCTTGTTTTCCTTGCAGATTGAGCACCTTAAGGGTACAATGGAATCGGCGATGGAAAGAATGGATGCTGTACTTCATCGAGTTCAGAGCTCTTCGATTAAAAGAAGGAAGAATGCAGCAGCCCTCGTAAAACAAAAAGCCGTAACAGACGAAAGCGACCCATGTGAAGAAGGTGAAAAATTATCTGATGGCGTGAAATCTGAAACGGCAATGGAGAATGAAAATAAGGAAATTCCAGAATATGAAAGCGACAGCGAGGAAAGAAAAGAAGAATTGAAAACAGACGCTAGAAAACTGTCAGTTGGTTGTGACGAAACGTCTGATTCACTTCTCTTAGAATTACCCACGGATGTAGGCTCTCTCCCTAGTTACTTATGGGGATGGTTGTTTAGTTAAGGCGAGGCATGAGTAAAGACAGCTCAATCGAGTCCCTTTCCCTCACAGTACGCCCGCTGCTAGAGTGCGCAGTACGCCAAGGTCTTTTTTCCTTAACTTTAATTTATGTATTGTATTTGAAAGGATGAAAACGAGGATAAGGAAATTTAAGAATTTGAAAGGACACCCAGCAAACAAACAAAGAATTTAATAGAGACACTAGAAGGCTGACAGTGTCATTTTTCTTACCGAGGCTCCCTTGGGTACCTGTGGTGGTTTAAGTTATTTCGCTCACATTGGGCCTGTGGTTAGAGAAAGTGCTTAGCGCCCATGCCTTTTTCTTTTTTATCATTTACTGTATTGGAGAAATTATATTGCGGTACTGACAAAGATAGAATATGTTAGAAATACTACCAATTAGTTATCCTCATCATCAGATTTGAATGACCTAAATTAGATTATAAAATAAAGAGGAAGAATTTATGCCATGGAATTTATGGTTTAGTTGGCACTGTCCATTTTTTTAGTTCAACGAGTATAATTGATTTCTCATCTCCAGCTAGCTTATTCCAAGTTTTCAAAATGAATGGCTTTTAGGCGGTTTCTTACATAAGAGATTTGCCTTCACAAGGATTCTCTACATCTCGTCGTGTTGTTTCCATGGACCATATACTCTACTATACATTGCATTCCTCTGCCCAGCTGTATCTATGGGTAAAGCGAATAAATTTTCGGAGAAACCCCTGGCCAAGCCTGCCAAAGTGGCTCCAAAAGTTCTTTAGAATTTCTTCACGCAAACTCGATGAAATGTCTTCGTTTTGTTTGAATAACGGTTTCCGATTGCAGAAAATAAACAGGGCCTCCAGACGCTGGAAACAACCTCCGAAATAGCCATTTCATCATGTGTCACGTGACAAAATACTCCACGATTCGTGGAATATTTCAGCAGCCTTGGCCAGGGGTTTCTCATCCTCGGAGACCCAGGGGCAGCTAGTCGGGACGACGGGATTTTCATGGGCGAAAGTTTACAACAAGGGCGGGAGAGCCCCTGGGCACTTACTCTTACCGAACGAGTTCCAGAAGCGTTTGAAATCCCGCCTTCTGATTGGCCAGAAAAATATTTTTCTGGCCAATCAGCGAAGAGGAACAGCCGGGCGACTCTCATGTCTTCTTACACGAGGTTGTTTTCCTCATCGAACGCCGTATTAGCGTGGCCCGTTCAACGGGAACATTTTTGAGGAGAGCTTCAGAAAAAATAAATAAATAATAAATAAACGAAGTCGAGGAAATCGCAAACTATAACCTGGCCGCAAGAAAACAAACACTCACCGGCATTTTTCACGGCGGACTTATCGAAGGTATCGTAAACTTTTAGAGCTAGCGACTTCCCCTTTCTCAAGTGTTGCATGAGGCTAATAGCTACTCGAGTAAACGATGTTACTAATAATTTCTCCTTGTTCGTTGAACTACGTCTGAAACTTTCCACGGGAATCTCCGATGCACGGGCCACGCAACTATGGGGCTCGAGCGTGGGAACCACAGTTAACCAATGCGTAATATGAGTGTTTGTATGGAACTGAAATTCGATTGAAAATAATCGGCAGTTTTCCGCTGAAAATGCATTAAAATGGAAATACAGTTTGAAAAACATTACCTGCTATGTGTTTGCTGCGTTTTTATTGCTTTTCCGAGCTTCTGGAGGCCGATCTGGGAGATTTTCTGCTTAACGGTAGATGCGACGTCTAGGACGTGACATGACACGCTCGATCAACATAGTTGCGTGGCCCGTGCATCAGAGATGAAAAGTTTCAGACGAAGATCAACGAAGAAGGAGAAATAATTAGTTACATTGGAGAAAGGGGAAGCCGCTAGCTCTAAAAATTTGCGATACCTTCGATAAGTCCGCCGTGAAAAATTCCCTGTGAGTGTTTGTTTTCTTGCCGCCACGTTATAGTTTGCGATTTCCTCGACTTCGTTTGTTTATTATTTATTTATTTTTTCTGAAGCTCTCCTCAAAAATGTTCCCGTTGAACGGGCCACGCTACTACGGCGTTCGATGAGGAAAACAACCTCGTGTAAAAAGACATGAGAGTCGCCCGGCTGTTCCTCTTCGCTGATTGGCCAGAAAAATATTTTTCTGGCCAATCAGAAGGCGGGATTTCAAACGCTTCTGGAACTCGTTCGGTAAGAGTAAGTGCCCAGGGGCTCTCCCACTCTTGTTGTAAACTTTCGCCCATGAAAATCCCGTCGTCCCGACTAGCTGCCCCTGGGTCTCCGAGGATGGGGGTTTCTCTGACCGCCATTTTGAACGAGGAGAAGGCCCTGGGGACGAGGTTGCTTAAAGTGTTTATCCAAGGAGACGGGTTGCAGTGACAAAAGCGGGTACGGCGAAGGATAAAAGCCCAAATCTCTCATTCAGATGTCAACAACTTGGCTGAGCCTTGTTGCCTGTGCAACTTATCACAAAGGGTTCGATTTTTATAAATAAAACAAAAGATCGTATTTGTTTTGTCAAAAACATTACGGTTTCGCGCCCCATGAACTGCGTCGCCCGAAAAGTGTGGGGTATCCATGATGCTGTGCGCGCTTACAAAGCACGCCGCCATTTTCGGTTCTCTTTGACTACAATACCGAATATTCCCAAAAGGGATTTATACTGCTGTCCTTCCCGTCCGTGAAAAGACAATAGGAGTAATTGCTATTGTGGAAATGTGCGAAAAATGCTCCCACTTTCGATTAATGCTGGCTGTAGAGGAAATGAAAATTGCTCAACCAGAAACATGTGAAAAATATTTCGTTTATTACAAACAAAACTTCGAGCGACCGCCGCGTGGGAATACGCTTAAGCTTACACGAGTCTTGTGGAAATCTACACAGACATCGATCATCTGCTGTTGTCTGTTTAAACGAAGAATTTTATTTACGTGTTCGATCGATCGTTTGCTTGTTTTCCTAATAGTTTATCCGTTTATTCTAACCCATTTTAGCCTGCGTAGCAGACGTAAACGGAGAGGGGGAAGGGGAGCAAGAACGCGGGAGAAGGGGGACTGGGGGCTAGGGACGAGGGAACGCCTGCTACAAAGACCCCCATTTTTTCATTTCTGCGGCTGCCAGCGGCCGCAGAATTCTGATTGGCTAATTTTTGACGGTAAGCCCCACAGGAATGACGTAATTTGACGAGGACATGCAGTTAGAAGATTTGAACTTGGTTGCAGCAGCCAGCAGGCCGGGCCAGGTAGCCAAATCGAAACCAGAGCGAGAAACGGTAGTTAGAGCTTTCCAAAGGGAATAGATGTTTTAGTGGTTTTGCCAAAGGGATACGGTCCTAGAAAGAAGAGATTTTGTCATTGTCAGAGAGGATTTCAAGAAAGCATTGCACCGTTTCACGCGTGAATTTCCGAGGCAGTGTAAATATCCCGTTTAATATCGGAATGAAGACTCGCCCTTTGAGAACTATAAATTAGAAGAAGCCCAAAGAAACGCTCGACACCTTAAACAGTGGAACTCAGAGAACTAAAAGCGAAGAAATTATTCTTTGAGAATCGAACAGACGGTTGTTTTTAAGTGAAATCTGCGGTTGCAATAAGACATCACTCAAGCTGTTGACTTTGTAGGGAATCCATGGTAAAGCAACCTACATTTTTTATTGTAAATTTGTATTGAAATATATTTTTTTAATTGTCCGATTCGTCACATTATGGATTTCGCGTTACTTTTGAAATTTCAAAACGTGCACTTCGGTCAATATAAATGCCATTCATAATGTACCGCGATTCTTCGCTTGCGTGTTTTAAAATAAGCTTACACTTCCTAGAAGCGAAAATTGGACGTGTTTGATTTTCAGAAGCAAAGAGGGGTTTACCTTAATAAATCTTTTTATTTAGAAAAGCTTCGTATCTCTTATTTCGAAAAAAAGCGCAAGTATAAGTTCTTTGATTGGAAAAAAAATTCTCATCCTAACTATATTTTTAGATGCTTCATTAAATTCCTGCGTGCAGTCAGTCATACAGGAAAGCGCGCGCCTGTTTCTGACTGGTGGTTGCATTGACAGTTAACTTAATTAGATTACCTAAAAATCGGTGGACGGAGATGGAAAAATAGGGGTCTTTGTAGCAGGCGTTCCCTCGTCCCTAGCTCCCAGAACCCATTTTTCTCCCGCGTTCTCGCCTCCCTTCCCCTTCCCCGTTTACGCCTGCTACGCAGGCTAAACCCATTTAAAAAAATCTACGGACTTCACACGACATGTTCATACTGCTTCAGGTTTATTTTAATTTCAGGTGTGAATTATTTTCAACAATAGAGGTTAAACCGCGATGGCTTTCCTAATTACGGGCATTGTTCCTCGATGGATAGGTCATTGATTCGAACGCTGAGAGCAGAAACAATGGTTATGACATTGATGTACACTCGGGACTTGAATGATTGACAGTTTTGCATCTTGTTACGCATGCCCTGCACGTGTTTTTGGAAGCTAATTTGCATGTTCGATGGACGTGTTTCATGGGGCGCAAAACCGTAATGTCTTTGTCAAGCGTAACGCTGGAATTTAACAACCTATGGCTGAAGAGCAAAAAGTAACGTATATGTTATCAAGGATTGCTTTCCGTGTTAGTGGGGGCACCTTCTCTTTCTTTGTTCATGTTTTTCTCACCCACCAGCCCCTCCCCCGTCCCCAACTCCGCCTGCCCAGCAGGCTATGCGAAGTCCCAGTCACGGTTTAGAAATGAAACGGACCGTCACTTGGTAGATTGAATTGCTGATAATATCTCTGTTGTAATTCGACGTTCTCGAGAAAGAACGCATCAGTTTGTTGCTTGCACAACTTGCCATCCATACTGTGTACTACTGGAGAACAGCGTTGAGAAGGCGATGAACCCATTTTGAAATTGGTTTCCGCTAGAGCTGCAAAGTTAAATGTGGCATCGTTATAGAGAGGTACATGACTGTTGTTTCAATTTCTAGTAACTTTGCCTTGACGACATCTCCGCTCCATAAACATGCTACGGTGAACGTTTGTTTCTTCACCGCATTTCGAAATCTTAGCAGGTAGCTGTGTGCGATGCTTTAAAAGCTATAAACGCGCTACTGCTGCAAATTGCCACAGAATCACGCTAAGGCATTCTAATATTCTACATTGTCGGAAAACAAATCGATACGTGATCTCGTTATGCAACGTTAAGCCAAAGTATTTAAAGGTACATTGAGCATGGTGGAAAATATTCAAGATTTTTCGATGTTTGACAATGTTATCCTTTCTTGTGTAGCAATATTCTGGCTTGACAGGAACTGTTTTAGCCGTGGTAAAAGGCAAACGCGAAGAAAACGAGTGAACAACAAACATACTGTCTTATTTGTACTTCCGGTTTACTTTCGTCTTTTGCTGCAATGGGCAAGTTGGTTGTTATGATACTTACGTGTATTCAAATTATGTTGCACTCTACTTGTTTATTGAACGAGAAAACTCGTTCCAGCTCCATTATTGATGGGAGAAGTTTAATTGTTTCTATTTATTCTATCCGATCTCTTCTTGCGTTAGTAATTGAACTGTGAGTGGAAACTAGGGCGAAAAGTCAAAGGAGTGTTTCAAAAAGGACAATGGATGTGAGTTGGGTTCCTTTTTTATCATATTAATTTAATTAGTCTTTGGCCCTTATTTAGTCTAGTTAGTGAAAAATTAATGCAGACTATAATTTAGACTGTAAATCGGAAGTAAAATACTAGACTAAAGGTCGCCCGCACACACGAGATGACAAGTCCATTTGATTAAAACGACAAATTCCTGCAAACAGTCACCTCAGTAAACAATACAAGTGACATGTCGTGCGATGAATATTCTGGCCTAGAGTAAGCTTAAACTAGGCATAATAGGCGTAGCGATGCCTAATCTATAACAGTCTTCCAGTTACCTTTGATTCAATGTCCAGTCTTTAGTGTGCATTTAAACACAGCACAGAGCCTGTAAATTATGCCCAGTCTATTAAACCTTAAGAAAAAATAAAGTTAATAATGCAGGATCGCATTGTCATTAACATTAAGGCAATTGCGTTAAGAAAATATTAAAATAAAATTATTAATATAAGTATAGAACGTTTTAAAGTGCCTATGAACTAAAAATGTTTTTTGCACGTTTTGGTAGTTCATTATGTGCTAATTCCTAAATGGCAAGAGAATTTGGATGGCAAGAAACAAAAATCCGTTTTTTTGCCGTTGAAAGTACCCAAAATGACCAAAATCGTGTCTCCGAAGACTGGGAACGAGTTGGCCGAGGGAGCGGGCCGTATGACGTCACAAATCGCGCAGAATGTTTGTCTCTGTGGTCGTTGTCAAGTGTTTGAGGGATGAAACTTACGTTTTCCTTGCTAATATTGACATACAATGAAAGCTACCGACGACTGAGGAAAACGCTAAGATTCAGCTCGAAGCGATTTCGAAGATGTACAGTTTTTGGGTTTGTCCTCCGTCGATAAAGCCTAAACAACGATAACAACAACAATCTTGCGCGAAGCAAGATGGCGAATTGAACTGTTGGGATTGACCAACTTTCAGCTGTACTGGCTTGACTGGCTTGAAGGAGAAGCTTCCAGAATTGAATGGTCAGTACCTTTATGTGTTAATAACGAGAGATTGACGCAGCCTTGACTTTACTTCTTTTGTTCAGAGCGTCATTGTATGTACTTCAATTATTTTACTCAAACCGATACAAGACAAGCTCAAGGCTGTTTACGGTGTACTTGTTTGTAACTTAATGTGTTCATCTTTTCATAGGTTTTCGCGCCAAGAGAAAGATAGACTCATTGTTCGGCTCTTTCGAATGAGGACTTTTGCAGAGAGAACACTGATATAAACTTATTGGTTAGCAGGAAGTATTTTATACATTGAAGATAAGCATACCCAAAATCTGCTTGAAATATTACAAAAAGGCTAATGGCTGGGACATCAATAGTAACTTCTAAAGAGCGTGTTTTATTTATCATAATCAGCAGCTGCAAATGATTTTCAAATGGAAGTGCAGTGCTTTTATTGTTGTAAATTTCAAGCCATTTATGAGGGAGTGTCTCAAAGCTGAAATAAATAAGAATTTTTGAGTATGGTGCTCATTTGTGGTCTTATACTCCACCTGGAGGTGCTACGAGGATGATGACTGTGATAAACAAAGGTGGACATTGTATGATACATGTGCAAACTCAGGCTAGTGTGCCCAGCTTTGTCCTTGTAATAATCCATCGCTTCTGACTACATGAACTGGTTTGAGTAATTGCCTACACAATATTAGACCAGCTGAGATTTTTGTCCTTCTGTTCAGCAATTTGCTTGGATTTTGGATCATACCAATTTTGTGGAGACATGCTATGGCAGGTGAGAGCTAGTGTGCTGAGTTCTTACTGGCTTTATGTGATCACTTATACTTTCATGAGGCTGGTCTCATGTAAATAAACTTAACCATACCTGTCCAGTTATACTGGCCCCAGTTGTTCAAAAGTTGGACAGCGCTATCCACCAGATAAATCTCTATCCAGTGGATAATGCGATTGGTTTCCCTAACACTTATCCACGGGATAGTGATTTATTCGGTGGATAGCGCTATCCAACCTTTTGAACAACTGGGGCCTGGTCTGAGCTCCCTTTGTATACTGGTCTCATATGACAATACCTCCCTTGGGTCACTCTCAACACTGAGATGCATATGTAATTTGCTCCAGAAGTACATTTTGAAGTGCCATTTTCATTGAAACATACACCCATTCCAATTCCATGAAGTATGGCAGAAATGTCAAGTAGAAATTGCCCTCTTTGTGTGTGTAGTTTCATTATTTTTTTGTTATTTTTATTTAAGGGAGGGGGGATGGGGAGAGGTTAAGGTAGCTCCCTTGGATCCATAAACCCCTTAAATTACAATACCCTCCCAGTACACTGTACACATTACGCATGTATTAGCCTTTTTTGTTGTTAAGAGATATGCTCTTCAGTTACAAATGTCTAAGAGCCTGTGTTCGGACAAACTCGCATAAACGTTTGAATTCTCCCAACACTCTCGTGTTTGCATCAGGCTTCTGCTACGTAACCATGCTTGCCACTATTAATGTTTGAAGATATGTATTTTAGGCCCTTATCTAGTAACAGAACCCCCTTCGTTACCAGTGTTTTTTACACGGATGGGGCTATCCTGTGTATAAATCAATATTATTATTAAAGCAGTACAAGACATTTATGTGCTATGTCCCTAAATAGCATGCATAGGGTGGGAACGTAGCCTATGCAACTAATTTTCGGGAAAAAAAAATATTATTATTATTATTATTGTTATTATTATTATTATTATTATTATTATTATTATTATTATTATTATTATTATTGGGCCAACAAATTAAAGGTGGAGAACGAGATCGAAAAGGCCCATTTTGAAACCTCATTATTGATTTTCTGTTGGCTAATTAGGTGGCTTGTGTGGAAGGGTACAGGGAATGAGTCAAGAAGAGACCGAGACAATTCAGTGTGTGAGGAATTTCCAATACAAAGCCTGCAACAAAATTAAATAATGGGAAATGAAGGTCACATATTTTCATTGCCCTTCAGTAATAAAAATTATTAAATAACTTATGCCATAAATTCAAATTAAACCTACATCACCAAGACCGTGCTGCAGAAGGGTCAATTAGACGGTGTTACGTGTGGTATGTGAAATTTCATATTATATGGTCCTCTCGAGATAACGGGAGGAGGGTCAACAAGAAGAGAGGCACAAATCTGCTTGAAATGTGTGGTGTTTAAAGAGGACCACATAAATCAAATGCAGTGGAAGCAGAGGGACTTGCAATAAAAATTATCAATGCCGAGCTGAACTGCTTCCTTTTATTTGACGAAACATGCTGTACACGAGGGATTTATAAATATTCCTATAGCTATCTCTGATTAACTAAAACGTCTTGTCTCTTCGTCGGTCAAGACAGTTCCGTTCATTGTTATCCCTTGGCCTTCAAACTCTATGGTGAACATCTAGTTTGAAAAACGCATTGCATGTGGTTTCCAAAAAAAACGGAAATGTAAACAAAACTCTGTGGCACAGTTATGCGTTGTAGATCTCGGATGCTTTTAGGTATAGTGGACAGACGCATATAGCAATAGTTTTGTGGACCAAATATTGAAAACCTTCTTTATCTGGATCTTTAATCTTGAATAGCGATAACTGCTACTAGTAGAGCTAATCCAACAGTGGCAGAAGTTATACATATTAACGCGACATTCAAATGCTGCGGCTTTTCCGAGAAGCAGCTCTGTAGTGCGGGTCGAATCGAATTCTTACCGAGTCGAACACGGTTCAAATGAGTCCGCTTCTCTCCTTAATTCGTTTCCTTTTGAGAAACGACACACACATGCTCTCATTGTGCGAATCCTGCCCTTGTAGCTTACAATCCTGGGCCCACGAGTCACTCCAAAGTAATTTCTCTTTTGGAAACCCTCTTGTCAGCCATAACACTCTTGTCTTCTGCGCGATTTGTGACGTCACAGGCTTGTAATGCGATCGTTTTGGCCGAGCGCAAAATGGAGACACATTTCGAGTGCCAAATTCGAACTTTGCGGCTGGAAAAATATCCCATGCAAAGGGTTCTACTCAACAAAACTTGCATATTTAGACTGAGGGAGTCATAAACTGTCATATTTAGTCGAAAAAATTTTTAGTTCATAGGCACTTTAAGTAAAGATAACGTTTTTTAATATATTAATTTTTAAGTATAACCTAGCTATACAAATATTAGATCTCAGGAATTTTAGAATTTAGTTTACTTATATATTGTATTTTTGCGCTTATTTCCTGTCATTTCTTACTGTAACATCTGATATGTATTTTATCTGATGAATAAAGATTCCTTTGAAACTAATAGAGAAGGTTATAGATAGTTACTGATCTTGTCAGATTTTTCAGACAATGCGGTCCATATCGTTTAGCTTTAAAGGTATTTTATTTTCTTTCTTTCGGTTTGCCATCGTGGCGACAGAAATATCAGTTGGAAAATTATGATGAGGCCTTAGCCAGAGCGCTGGAGCTTTCTCGTTTAGAACATGAACAAAGCCAATCATCAAGTACGAGTTCACATGGTCACAAGGACCAGCCCACACACACAAGACAAGCGGATCATAGAAACTTGGTAACGTTGCTAAATTTCAATATACCATGATGAAGATTGAACAAGTTATGATTTTTTTTAGTATTGAAATACACTGTACACATCAATGATTAGAAATAAGTAAGATTAAAACGGTCATACAATTAATGCTCTCATCTTTTTGTTCAAGATTTTATTGCCTGGATTTAGATACGATGTCAAGACTAGAAACAAGAATTAGTAACGATTTTATTGATATTATGTACTTCATGATGCCCTGATTATTAGTTTTCTCAAACTGTCAATTAAGGGATACGGATTATTGTTTGAGATATTGGAGGCAGTGAGAGTTGAGTCATGTTATCATTAACTGAATAAGGATGAAAATTGCTGATCTCTTCCGCTTGTTCATATTATAACGTACTAATAAATATATTAGAAGTCACGGGGTGTTTTTTTTCTTTAAAAAATTTCGAGGCAAATTTACCATACACGGTTTTGTAAAACCTTGGTTGGTACACATGCAGACTTAATGAAGTCACGATTTGTTGGAGATAGCAGGGATTCGAGATAACCGCGCTCCTTAGCTAATCCAGAGTAAACGGGTTTCAGTTCGAGGTAGCGGGGAATTTTAAAAGGGTTTAGATATAAACATACATGTAATTGTGTAAAAAGGCAAGTTTTGCAATTGTTCTTGTTTACTGTTTCCAAGCATTCATTTCCAATACAGGTAGCCGGTGAAAAGGATTTATCGGGAGTATTGGCACAGTCAAATATACAAAAGCCAAAATATGATCTTAAAAGAGCTGGGATGGGTTTGAAAGACGACGTTAAACACACAGCTTTTGGAGGTATGCATCCATGTCCTTAACTTATTTTATTATATCTTGTTGAGAATGTCTCTAATAACATTAAAACCCTTAAAATAACATTTTGGTCCCACAGAGCAGTTTTACAAAAGTAAATTTTTAAAATGTGTTCGTGACGTAGTTAAATAAATTGATCGTGGAGGTATAATACTGATATCTAAATATTCTTCAATCGGCGTTTATGGCAAATGGGATCCTCCTGGAAATTTAGCTAAATGTTAGTTTTAATGTTGATGACTATTTGATTCTGGAAAAACGACACTGAAGTGCCAGGCAGTTACACATATCACCTTTAACGCTAAGAACTGATAGTTTTGTCTCCGTTTCATAAGGGAGCATGGCACAAACGGGTGAAAGAATGGCAATACCGCTCTGCCTGCCAAACAACTGTATGTGGGATCCAGAATCAAGCCAATACATCCAAACGGGAGAGAAGCGCCATTCACTGTATGTGGTTGAGGACGCTCTTCAGAAACTCAGGATGGTGAAAGGTAAGCGACAGATCAAGACTCTTCAGACTAACTCTAATGACAACCTACTTGTAATTTAGTCATCAACACAAACACGCAAGCATATTAATGGGTTTTATATCATAGATACTGAGATTTCCTCACGTAAAAAAGATTACGTAAAAATGATACGTAAAATGCATTAGCCAATAGGAAACGCGAACGATGAAAACTCACTAGTGAAAAAACGTCGTTCGTCCAATCACAAACGCGAACGACGAAAACTCACTAGTGAACAACATCGCATCGCGATTTCGATTGTCGTCCATTTTCGTCTCGGCGACATGGCGGAGGCAACTGCTTCAAGGTTTGTGTCTTTAGACGACACAATTGAGTCGTTTATTGAAAAGCATGAAAACCCCAACACGGTGAAAAAAACAAAACGAGAGGTTGCTTTGTTGACAGTGTTCCTTCAAACAAAAGGAGAAACACGCGAGATAGCAGAAATTCCTCCTGCTAAGTTGAACGAACTTCTCAGCGAATTCATATTAAGCGTCCGCACAAAGGAAGGGCAAGAATACGAGCCGTCTTCGCTCCGAGGGATGGTAGCGAGTTTTGAAAGGCACCTTAAAAGAAAGTCCTATCCAGTTAGCATCATCAATGACCTAGCATTTGAAAAGTTAAGAAAAACACTCCAGTCTAAACAGAAACAGCTCAAGAAACAGGGAAGAGGAAACAAGCCTAATGCATCGGTGGCTCTAACAGAGGATGAAATAAAACTTCTCTTCGACAAAGGCCTCCTCGGTGTATCAAGTCCTGAAGCCATTTTAAACACCCTGTGGCTGAACAACAGCCTCCATTTTGGGCTTCGAGGAGTAAAAGAGGACCACGATATGCGCTGGGGCGATGTTAAGTTGTGCAAAACAGACCAGGGTGTTAAATACTTGGAGTTCAACGAGCGCCAAACGAAAACAAGAACTGGCGCCGACCACCGCGATGTGAGACCCTTCGCACCAAAAATGTTTTCAACTGATGGTAGCGAAAAAGATCCGGTAGCAGTTTACAACCTTTTTGTTCAGAAAAGACCGGAAAAAATGAAAGATCCCGACGCTCCGTTTTACATTGCAGTTAACAACGTATCGATGAAATCCAAACCTTCGAATTCTGAAAAGTGCTGGTTCAAATGCAACGCGGTCGGCACCAACAAACTCGGGGGTCTTATGAAAGAAATGTCAAAGAAAGCGGGTCTTCAGAACGATAAACTCCGCAATCACAGCGCTAGCAAAACCATGATTCAAACCCTCAGTGAAAATAATGTGCCACCGACACAAATCGCACAGCTCTCCGGCCACAAAAACCTGAAAAGTATTGAAAACTGCAGTCACCTCAGCACAAAACAACAAATGCATATGTCAAATGTACTGGCAAACATTTCTAGTGAGTGTTCAAGCATCACTCCATTCACTCCGACTGTAACTCCGTCAACTTCAGCTGTATTTCGACCAGAAGGAGCCTGTCGCTTCAGTAACCCGGGCCAACAGTCTATGGCTTTATTCTCGGGTGCAGTCATTCATGGAGGACAGTTTTCTGTGACCATCAACACTGTGAATCAATCGCCAACGCTTCCTCCTCCCTCGGAAAAGCGACAATGGAAAAGAATCAGAGTCTCTAGCGATTCAGATGATGACTAAGACACTGTAGGCTTTTGCATACAGTTTTCTTGACTTTGTTGTATTATACTGATTTGGTAATAGTTCGCTTGCGTTGTAGTTGTGTTATTCAGCGTACACCGCTGTTTTATAATATCTGATTTACAAACATTAAATTTGAACTTATAAGCCTCAGTCAGGTTTTTTTTTTTTCAACTGAAAAATGTTTACAAAAGTTGTGAAGGTATAAACTGACGTTTTATTTCTTGTGTTACTTCATTAAATATTTGATTTTGAAAGAGAAACTGATGTTTTAGTTATTCTAGTTTTACACGCATACATTGCAGTTGAATGGGTTCCCTAAACATGCGCGTAAGATTGACAAAATTTGGCTTTTCAAAAATCTCAGTATCTATAAAATAAACAAATTACACCATGGAAAATGCTTTGTACGATTTTTTATTCACTCGTTGAGTTGTATCAGAAAACTCACTCGTTCGCTGCGCTCACTCGTTCGTTTTCTGATACTACTCAACTCGTGAATAAAAATCGTACGCGCGCATTTTCCATGGAGTAATCTCTATTTCCCAAGCAAGGCACCCTTTCCCCATGATTTGTTTTTGTTTGGGAACATTTGATGACAATTTTCCGCCTCATCTCCTAAGACGGGTGACAAACATGGGTTTGTGTGACACGTAATAAATAAAAAAAACAGAGCGTGATGCGTGCAATCAAGTAAAAAAAAGGAAGGTGATTAGATAATTTAGAGACGAAGGGTGAATACGACACGGGAATTGTCTTGTAGTACATTATAATTATATTTGACGATTGAGTTTGGTAAAAAAAGTGCCCATGAAACGAGATCACGACCCGCCCCGA
The DNA here is from genome assembly GCA_964030785.1 of Siderastrea siderea. Lineage (NCBI taxonomy): Eukaryota > Metazoa > Cnidaria > Anthozoa > Scleractinia > Rhizangiidae > Siderastrea > Siderastrea siderea. Next base: position 69,353,860 of record OZ034969.1, read on the forward strand.
CCACATTTGCTACCCTCTTCCATGCTTAGCCGTATCACCAAACCTCCCAAGAGAAAACGAAAGTAAAGGTTCTCGAATGTGAAATATACTCTCTTTAACATAATTTTTGGATGTAGGTCCCGTATGTGTTGTCTCTATTGCTGGCCCTTACAGGAAGGGAAAATCATACGCTCTAAGCGAGGCTTTCGGTCAACCGCAAGTTTTCCCTCTTGGACATCATATGGACCCCGAGACCATGGGAATCTGGTTATGGATTGTAACGGAAAAGTTTCAGGTAAATAGCAAAATAAAGGATTCCCACCTTACGGGCCTTTCGTTTTGTAGTCGCCACTTTGTTATTGTCAGTATTGTTAAGGTGAAACTCAGAAGCCAAGTCACCACTTTATTGCCTGTGATTTAAATACCCACAATAGATCATCCTCTCTTGATATTACCAACACGTTTGTCGTTGATCAGAACTCTAGGGGCCAGGAATTTACCGTGGTATTGCTGGACTCCGAGGGTATTGATTCCGTGACTGGTGAAGGCCTTGATGACAACCAGATATTCACTTTGACGGTTTTGTTGGCCTCGGTTCTAATTTACAACTCGCAAGGTGTTCCCACCAGGCGGGATCTTGAGGGGTTGGAGTATCCTTGTAAATTGCTGTGACTAATATGATAAAAAAGGAACACAGATTTCTAAATCCAGCTTCAAAAGCAGCGAAGTTGAATTGCTTTAGTTGCATTTAAGTACTTCTTTAATAGCACCTAGATTATATATATATTTTCTTTTTTGCCTTAATTCTTCCTCCACTGTTTTAATGGTAATGTTACATTTTTGTGTCCATCCTTGACAGGGTTTGAAAAAATAAATGAAAGATTAAAACATGCAATACGAGTTTTAAAAAAGAGGCCAAATACAACGTCCCGTGTCGGCTTTCGGTTGTTTTAATTGTTTTCTTATCATCAAACTCATTAAAACACTATTAACGTTTCAAGTACAATGCAAAGTGGAATTTCGCAAATAAGGGCCCATAAGGCAGTGCAGGCACTTTACACCGACTGGAAAATAGGTTGACGTGACCAAAGTGTTATTGTCTACTTTGCTGCATTTCAGATTACCTTAACCCCCGCCGCCTCTCCTCGAAAATTACACGTGTTCTAGGTTGATAAAGAAATAATTCATTCTAGACTGAACCACGTGGTAGACCAACTATAAAAATTATTTTAAAATCTGTTTCACTCTAAATATAGCCCACTCAAAACACTTCGTAACAGGTAACTTCAAAGATGTATTTATCGCTGCAGTTGCCCCGGCCCATCTTGATATACTTTTCAGTTATTCCTTAACTGGTGCTCTTAATGCCAGGTTCATTGTTAAACTGTCCCAGCGCATTGAGGTACGATCTAATACAGGATATGTGGCCGGCCAAGCACATCGAGACTCAGAGTTTTTCCATAAAACATTTCCTTTCTTCATATGGTTGCTACGAGATGTCGCCCAAGAAATTCCACGAGACTGCCGAAACATTAAGGACTACTTCCTGAAGAAGGTATAATTGTTACTTTAAAAACCTCAGATCGGTTGGAAGTTAGTTTGGTAAAGCGAACACTCGTAATTTCTCGAATATCAGTATTAATTCAGATCCAGCACCCAAATGTAACTCAGATGGTTTTTATAACTAAGGTATACAAATAAAAAAGTCGTCATTCAATCGTCCGTCCGTTCAGTCAGTCAGTCAGTCTGTCGGTCATTTCAGTTAGTTTTTACTAAGGACGCCTCTCGAGTAATCCGTATTTAACGACCTCATGTAAAAGCCTTCCACGGTGTATCTTTTTTATGATTACCCCCCCCCCCCACCCCCGCCGAAGGACAACGACGGCGAGGATGGTGATGATAACGATGATGATGAGTCTCCAAAACAGGTTTCTCGTATTTGTATATAAGGTTTTCCATACATCCTATTTCAATACTTTTAGAAGAATGAAAGATCTGGTTAAACATGGTAAGAAGCACGACTTCATTGGGGGGACAAAAATCGGGAGGCGAAAACCGGGAGGGGGACAGAAAAAGCCGCGCTTGCGATCCCGGGAGGTCATTGGTGCGATTCCTGTCGGAAGCTCAGATTCTTTCTTTGTACCACGCTCGTGACAAGCTGAACTTAACATCTTTCTTATTCACTCACCGAGGTTTCAAAAAAAGAGAAAAAGAAAAAATACTAGCATCTTTCATTATTTACCATCACAGAAGAAGCTTTGGACCTTGCTGATCTCAGCAGTATGCAATGCGGTACGCGTATCATAACGAGCCTGATCTGACCAAGCTTTCCTCGAGTTGCCCCACGCTCGTAACAAGCTGAACCGTAGCACCTTTCTTACAAATGAAGTCGTTTTTTTTTAGGTTTTTAAAGTTCAAGATTCATCAGCTGCCATTCAACCAGGGCAGGAAGTTGCTGAAAGCATTTTACGCTTCTTTCCTGGTTTTGAAGCGTTTACTTTGCCTTCTCCCACAGTAAACCCGGAAATCCTTAAAAGCATTAACGATAACAAAAGTGAGATCAACCCTTTGTTCCTCAGAGGCTTAGAGGAATTCCGAAACTTGCTAAGAACCATCTTGGTTCCCAAAAACAGCTTTAATGATGGAGAGCTGGTCACTGGCGAAGGTAAAAAAAAAAATTATGTTTCCGAATGGCTTGAACTGTGTACTACAGCTATAACAGAAGACATCATATAAGATTCCTTTCTAAAATGTCTTTTGTAAAAAACAGCGTATTCTGATTTTAAGTATTAAAAAATGTCTTAAGAAGTTTAATTATGAAACCCAGCAAGCAAATATCGAATGGAAAGTTGTTTAGGGTTTCAAATAATGATGTTTTTTGTTCAGGTCTTGCGGCACTTGTTCAGTTGTACGTCCAAGCAATCAACAGTCCCGGAATGATTCCTAATGTTCAGAATGCCTGGGATACGTTTGTGGAGATGAAGTCATTCGAGGCTATAAAAGAAGCTGTGGAAATATACGACACGGAGATGGCATCACAGTTGAATGATAAACTACCTTGTGACAATGAAGTGCTACGCGGAAGTCATCAGATTGCATTTGAGAACAGCGAAGGTTATTTTATGGCAGAGACAGCTGGGATTTCCACAAACACCACCGAAAAATATCTGAACAAACTAAAGGTTTGAACTTTCTTTCACTTTTCCTGCTTACAAAATATGATACGATAACAAATGCGACAAACATCTCGCTAACTTAAAATATAAGTATAAGCAAGAGATCAAACAACAAACAGATTAACTAAACGTAATATTTCGGTTCTTATTCTTATCGGCGGGTAAAGGTTTCTGCTTACAAAGCTAAGTAAAAATTTTACAATGTAAGTATTTACAAGACGTCTAAAAATTTCGCAAAGTGTACGTTTTAAGAATCCTGTCTTTTCTTATGACGTTTCAACGCTGTTAAATATGAGAAACACTCTTGCCCAATTTCTTTGGTCGAAATTGCACAACTTTTTATCTAAATTAGCGTTTGGACATCTCCAACGAAATGAATAAGCCAGTGAGCCATTCGCTTTCCGCGGATTCTTTTATCTAAACAGCATTTTTTGTAGCCCATTACATAACACCTTTTAACACTTTGTGTACATGCAATCTCTTTAATATATAGATTTAGCCATGCCTAAAAGCGGAGCCTCCAAGGAATAAACCGGTGCTCGTTTCTCAAAAATAGTCCTGAAACTTTTCGCTCTGAAATATATTTCGGGGCTTTCTTTGGCTCGTTCCCTTTCGAAAAGTGTTTCTCAAAAAGCCCGAAAGTGTTCCGAATTGTCCTCCAAGATTTTGAGGATCTGTTCTGTAAAACCAAGCTCGAAAGGTCATTCTAGAGGCTGAGCACAGCTTAATTTTTTTTTCGGGCATCAAACTGAACACATATTTTACTAAGGAACAGTCTTGCTTGGTTTTTTAAATGTTTCCATATCCTGTCATTAACTGTGAAGGCTTGTCAAATCTCCTTGGATTATTGGCTGTTGGCTTGAATGAACTTGAAACGGCGCTCATGTACAACAACAAAATAAAACTTATTCTGAAGTAAATGGGTTATCTTCATCGCGTTCGGATGTTCAGTTAACAAATAACATGAACTGCCCCTATTAGTCTGGTCAAAATTTATACCATCAAGATTGAAAACGAGCAAACACCAAACACCCTTTAAATTATGGCATAAGTTTTGCGGATGTGAAGTAAGCCCATTTAAAGTTAGGCGCTTTGAGGAACGCAAAAAAACTTGTTTTTCGGAAGCTTTTCGGATAAAATAGTCTTCAACCGACAACTGCTTCGCTTACTATTGAAAAGTTCTAGGACAAGAAAATCGATAATTGCACAAACCGATCCGACAGTTAAAATTGAAAGCAATTATTCGCCGTAAGTGATGCTTGCGCAGTTGCCTTGCGACTGTGCTTTGACCTACTGTTATGAATAAACAAACAAAGAAATCATTTTTGAAAAAGTTTATTTGAAAACCCGTAAGTTTATACTTAAATGCAATTCGCATTACACTTCCAGCATGGCAAAATATTCTAAGACTACATCTGTCACAAATCTGACTCGTTTTCTAATAATTTTTTGAAGTCAAAAGTAAATGACACATTTCTAATGACATAAATTCAATTTCAAAATGTAATTTGTTTGACCGTAATAAATACTCAAAATCATGCACCTTAAACCCTTTAAAAACTTCACTTACTCGGTTGTGTTTCAGAACAAGGCAAGCTCTCCGCCGTGAAGAAAACAAAGCGATGAGGTCCTTTGAAGGCAGCTTTCGTAACTTGAAGTTTTCGCCTACTACCAGTATTCTTTTGAACTTTTTCTTTCCATTTATAGGTATTAAATGTTTTTTTCTCAAGTTTAAAACTACAGTACCGTCGAACAATCGTTTTGCTAAATAAACTTAAGCCCGGTTAACGTCCGTGCCGGCCTGAGCCGGCCTTGATTTTGCGCGTGTTCGCTTTTGGCCCCAGCCTCCCCTAGAAAGGCTGTTTTGGTCCCCTTTTGTCCTAGTTGTCTTTGGGAATGTTCAACCAATCAGAATCCACCAACTGCGCATATATTTGAAGGCTTGAGGGGGTCCTAGAAGGGAAGACTTTTTGTCACTCTCCAAGAAGATCACATTTCACTCAAAATGGCTGCCGCGCTCTTCACGCGTGAATTTTCAAGATGGCAATATCTCGCTCTCGGAAGGAAGGATTACCTTTTGAAACTTAAAAATCGAAAGAAGAAGCTCTAAGGAACACTCGACAAGTTAAGCGATGGAATTTAGAGCTTTTAGAGCGAAGAAAACATCTTTCGAGGACGAACAGCTGTTTTGTCAAAGCGAAGGACAATCTTGCATCGCAAGAGATTTTTCGAACTGCGGACTTTCTGGGAAATGCTCAAGCACTTCTACGAGTCTACGGTAGAGTAAATTACACATTTGATTGTAAATTTTTACCGAAATAACTTCTTAATTGAAGGATTCTTTGTATTTCTTAAAGTTTTCGTAAAAGTTTTGAAAAACGTGCACAGTTCGCATCAGTAAATGCTCTTCAAAATAACTTGCACATCGAGCGAAATCGCTTGCGCGTAGCTTCGCTCGAAGAAAGAATTGAACGCGTTTGGTTTTCAGAAACGAATAAAGGCGTGTATTAATAAATGTGTTATTTAGAAAAGCTTACTGTCTCCTCTTCTGCGAATCTTCGTTCATGAAATTTCCAAAAATAGTAATCTGACCTAAACACACACAAATCCTCTGTTGTGGTTTGATTTCACGCGCGAGACAACATGTGAATCTCTTGCGTAAATTTTCAAAATTTTGACTTCAAGATTGTATTTTTGGCTAATTCTTAATTGACAACTGGTGTATTTTATTCGAAAGTTAGAAATTCTAACTATTCTAGATCAAGTGAGTGTTGTGTTTTCGAGCCTATAAATTGTCGTTTCGTACTGCACATGGGGTTGTTTATTACCAACTGCTAATTTAGCGAATCGATCAAAAAACACGCGGCCGGTAATGAGTTATTAAAGAGACCTCTTTTTCAAAAGCGACGATGGTCATGCGATTTCCCGCCAAGAAAAACGCCGGTTGCCCAAAAGCACCGCGCGATTTCCCGCCAAGAAAAGATGGCATTCTCCACTCCCGGTCGGGTTGCCTTGGGACTTCCCTCCCCCTCCCCCAGAGTCTGTACGGACGGACGGACGGACGGATGGACGGACGTACGCTGACGTCACAACCAAAATTTTTCGCATCGATACATTACCAAATTTCCTTAGCAATGGAGCTCCGCTGGCGGGCTTTGCAAGCTTTGGCTTTGCAACCCAAGCACAAAACACAAAATCAAAGAAAATTGCTATGAGAAGCACAGCATAACCTTTGTTAGTAATAGCTCTTTTTAATTTTTCTGTATTTAGGAACTTTTGAGCGACAAACTTAACTCATGGCAGACTAGGAACGCGAAGTTAACGAGGGAATTCTGTAACGATCTCCTTGGTCAACTCAAACAACGTCATCTAGACCCAGTCCTTTCACAACTGCGGGGGAAAGAAGGTGCCAAACTTTCGTTTGAGGACATCATTGGCGGATACAATCGAATAAAAGAGGACTATGAAGATTCTGCCATTGGTGCCAAAGATGTCATTGCTGCAGTTTTCTTCGAGTTCCACCCAGTGAGTTCAGCACAAAGGGCTTACATGATCTCAGTCGAGAATATTCCTCACGTACCACTAAATCTTAAAATCTTAGTTTCATCTTCAGGAATGTTGGAAAGTACTCTGAACTGTCTCAGGTTCTTATTAACAATCCACCCTATACAAAAGCTGACGTCTTCCAGCAAAATTATACGTAGTTGTCAACGCGTTGTTAGTTTGATGAAAATTAAAGGAGAAAATCACTTGATACAAATCGTCTTGAAATCGCTATGAAAATCACCTGATACGAAGAATCATGAAAGAAGCGGTTGTTCTTCGTTGAGATTTGCTAAAATGTTACTGCAGCGGATCTTTCATGATTGGAGTCATAATTAATCCCGACGTTTCGACCGTCGACTGCTACCGTACATCAGGATATCTATTAATTTTAGACAACGCTACGTTTGAAGGATTAATGCAAATCTGCTTGTTCTGCCTTTGCTTAAAAAAATCCGATTTACGTCTTTCTTTTCTTGTATTTTTTTTTAGAAACTGCTGGAGGAACAGGAACAATACTTGGGTCTGCTTGGACAACTCAAAGATTATGACGAGGCACTGACCATGGAATTAACAGCAAAGGCTTATCAGGAGCAAGAGAGGCAGAAACTCGAGGTAACATTTCTGTTTTGTAAAATGAAGAACAAGTGATTACCTTTTTTCCTCGTTGCATTTACTACAAGTAACTGTTGGCCACGCGTATATCTGCCCAATAATAATTGACAAACGGTATTTATTCGCAAAGAAACGATTACTCTTTTTGCTAAATGTATTTTTCGAATTTACCATCGACACCAACGCCCTCTCCACCCCCTCCCCCAAACCGTTTCTTTTATTGCTGAGGAACTCTAAGGTACCAATCGAAAAACAAACAAACAAAAAGACCTTAAAGTTAATACTTCGGAAGCAATTCATTAAATTAATTGGAGATAAAGATATAAGGTATGAAGTTTTTTATGCAGTAAAGGTGTGATTAAAATTAACTGGATGTTCGAGTATTGTATCCATCTTGCTAATTGGTGGATTGATTGATTTACTGATTAGCGAATTAATTTACTTATGTATGTAGGTATCTATTTGTTTACTTGTTTATTTATTTTAACAGGAGGAGCAGGAGCGTTTGCGACAAGAGAATGCAGCAGTGAAGAAGGAGGTAACGTTGACGTTCATTATTTTTACGATGTTCAATAGCGCGTATCCTTCCTGCATTTAATATTTGTTTGTTTCTTTTTTTATTTTGTTGTTGTTGCATGCATCATTTGCTTCTCCTTCGTAGGATTTTATTATTTATAAGTCAAGATATTAAAACGTGGGCTGAAAATGCTCATTAAATAGATTTTTAAGGTATGTTGGGACTACAATTTCAGCGTTAAACCATCCTCAGAGCAATTAAGAGAGGGGGAATCAGTTTGTTGGAAGAGAATTTGGTATGCCATTAGTGGAAGATATACACAAAATTATATGCAAAATTAAGTTTTTTTTAAGTGCTTGATACTTCTTTCGAAAGTTTGCTGACTTTAGGTGGAAAATTAGTGTAACCTTTTCATATTATATACCACAGATGGAAATGCTGGGCCGCAAACAAAATGAAGAAAGGCAGAAATTCCGTGAGCGGATGGATAAAGAACTCCAGGCCCAGAAAGAACAGATGAACAACATGATGGAAGCAAATATGGAAGAGGCACGAAATGAGAGAAACAGATTCATGCAGGAAAACAAAGATATCAAAAATCAGTTCTTGGAGATTCAAAAAGCAAACGAGGAGAACATAAAAATGATAGAAAAGCTGACTGATTTAGTTGCTAAACAAGAAGAAGAGAAACGACGTCTCGATGAGCAGATGGAGAGGGCTCAGGCCGCCAGAGAACGAGAAGAGTTAATAAGGGAGATGGAGGAGAGGCACAAAGCGGAACAAGAGAAGTTGCGTCGTGAGATGGAGGCCAAGATAGAGGCTCAACGTAAGACCTTGGCACAGGAATACCAACAGGCCGCCGCGGAATCTCGAATTCAAAAGATGCAAGAAATGCAAAAGCAAATCGACGATGTTAGAACACAGCTAGATGAAGTTAAAAAACCAGGCTTTATTCAAAAGGTATGGACTGGGGTTAAAAACGTCGGCAGTGCTGTTGGCAGTGCTGTTGGCGGTGCTGTTGTTGGAGCAGCCAAAAAAGTAAAGGAAAATTGTTCTGTAATGTAAAAACAAAAGTCAGGTCAGTCCACCAATCCTAAGAAATGATAGTCATGTTGATATCAGTAGCTTGATTGCTTTTTCTATTGAGCATAAAATATTAATAATTAGCTCTAGTTAGCTAATCCTAAACGATGTGTTTTTTATTAGTTGGTGTTATTAGTTGCAGTTAATTTTATGGTAATAATATGGTAATAATAATAATTATTATTATTATTATCACGTTATTATTATATTATTATTATTATTAAATTATTGTTATTACAATTATTTATTATTATTTTATTATTATTATTATTATTATTATTATTATTATTGAACTGTAATGTAAAAAAAGTCCTGTTTCTGCCAATCCGAAAAAATGATAAACATACAAGTAGCTTGATAGGTCTTTCTATTGAACATAAAATGTTCATCAATGATTAGTTCTTAGACTAGGAATTCCTAAACGTGATTTTACCGATGTCAGTTGATTTTACTACTTGTAATGGTTATAGTTAATGCTATGGTATGTCAGTATTATACTGCAAAAAATCTCGATATCTTGAACGTTGCACTCCTCATATTTCCTATAACAATATATGTGGCTACTTTCAGGAAAAATTGTATGGAAAACAGAACAGCGTTTTTAATTAATGCTATGGATGTATGTCAATATGAGCTCGACTTTTAAACGAGAGCTATTAAAGATGTGTGTTCAAATATTGTGTTTGTGGTATAGTTTGTGGCTGGGTTAAGAGATTCTTATTTAGTTAGTTTGTTTGTCTCAAATGAAAGTACTTCATTTATGTTGGCATTTATGGGTTCATGTCGATAAAGCAACTTGTCGGCCCTGTACTTCCAAACTGGTCGTAAACGACACAATTATTGTCACTGATTGATACTTTTAAAAATAATCCATGCGAGTCAATTTTGATGGACGGGACATTACGTAGGCGTACGAAGACCGACGACTGACGTTAATAAGATGAGTTCGCTTCAGTAATACTGATTTCTGACTATACTTTTAGCGGCATTTCGTGTTATTTGCTAACATCCGAACACGATGAAAACCCATAAAGAAAACGTATTTACTTCAGAGTAAGTTAATATTTTGCTGTCGTAGATGGGCGACGTTTCCAATTCATTCAAGCGAACAGCCAATAGTCCGCCGAGGTTTGACAAGCCTTGACATTTAAATGGAACCTAGATATGGAAACATTGCAAAATCAAGCAAGACGGCCCGAGAACAAGAAAAATCTTATATGTGTACAGTTTGGAGCCCGAAAAAAATAATATTGTATCTAGAATGATCTCTTGAGCTCAGACAATACCGATCTTACTGGTATTTGCTGTTGACGCAATTTTAATTACCAGCATGGAATCAAGTTTGTAAATAGATAACTTTCTATTATCGTTAACGTTACCTCCATTTGTCGACTATTTTTAACAATTTTAACTGTAATTATCAGTTATTGTTTTATATAGTAAGTGTGGGTTTTTAAAATTTAGTTTGCAGGTTTGCTTTTTAGAGGACCACAAGCTCATCAGTAATTTTAGTTACTGTTACGTGTTACCCTCTCAAAAATAAAGTCTTACCTTACCAGATTCACAGACTGAAAAGATATCCCAAAATATTGGAGGCCAATTCGGAGCACTTTCGGGCTTTTTGAGAAACATTTCTCGAAATAGAACGCGCCGGCAAAAACAAGCACCGAAATACTTGTGGACTCAAAAACTTTCAGGACTTTTTTTTTAAAGAAACGAAAACCAGCTTGTTCCTTAAATTGGGAGCTCCGATGTTAGGCCAGCCTATCTCTATATAATATAGATTTAGCCAAGCCTAAAAGCGGAGCCTCCAAGGAATAAATTGGTGTTCGTTTCTCAAAAATAGTCCTGAAACTTCTCGGTCTGAATATATTTCGGGGCTTTTTTTGGCTCGTTCGCTTCCGAAAGGTGTTTCTCAAAAAGCCCGAAAGTGTTCCGAATTGTCCTCCAATACTTCGGGGATCTGTTCTGTAAAACCAAGCTCGACAGGTCATTCTAGAGGCTGAGCACAGCTTGATTTTTTTTTTCGGGCATCAAACTGAACACATATTTTACTCACGAGCCGTCTTGATTGGTTTTTGCAATGTTTCCATATCCTATCATTAAATTTCAAGGCTTGTCAAATATCCTTGGATTATTGGCTGTTCGCTTGAATGAACTTCAAACGGCGCTCATTTACAACAACAAAATTTAAATGGGTTATCTTCATCGCGTTCGGATGTTAACAAATAACATGAACTGCCACTATTAGTCTGGTCAAAAGTTTATACAGGCATTTCACCGGCATTTTACTGGGATTATCCGAAAGAAAGGATTGGAAGCACTTGTAATAAACTTATCGAAGAAATGTCGCGTAGGCTTTTATAGCAGCCGAGAAAATATTCGAGCGCTTTGAAGAACACTCATTACTTACCGGATAAAATAGCTTTAAACTCAAAACTGCTTTGCTTATAGTTACTTAAGTAACCCTTATATTTTGTTCTCTAACTTGAGACCATCGAGATTGAAAACAAACAAACACCAAACATGGTTAACTCTATGGCATAAGTTTTGCGGCTGCAAATTGTTTGAAATTTGAGCGCTTTTAGAAATGTACAGAATTGTTTTTGGAAGCTTTTCGGATATAATAGGTTTAAACCGACAACTGCTTCGCTTATAGTTTTTTAAATAACTGTTATATTTCGTTCTCTAACTCAGTAGAGACCATCAAGATTCAAAACAAACAAACACCAAACACGCTTTAAATTATGTCGGCATAAGTTTTGCGGATGCGAAGTAAGTCTATATAAAGTTACCCGCTTTGAGGAACGCACAAAACTGTTTTCGGAAGCTTTTGGGATAAAAAAGCTTTGAACCGACAACTGCTTCGCTTAAAAGGTTATTACTATTGAAAACTTCCAGGACAAGAAAATCGACAATTGCACAAAGAGATGTACCCGAAAGTCAAAATTGAAAGCAATTATTCGTCGTCATCTCACTGAAGTGATGCTTGTGCAGCTAGTTGTCTTGCGACTGTGCTTAGTCCTACTGTTATGAAAAAACAAACACAAAATAATGGAGAGAGAAATCATTTTTGAAAAAAGTTTATTCGAAAACCCGTAATTTTATACTTAAATGCAATTCGCGTTACACTTCCAAAATCGTGGATCGGTCCACGCGAGTGACAGTCCGGGCCATAGAAAGTTTTGTCTATATGATTTCTAGCAATGTGATTGGTCTACACAAAACCAAAACAAACTCATTTGGCCGAGAGGGACTGGGACTGTTTATTTTTCTTGCTGCCTCATGACTGGCGGCCATATTGTAATATTATTTTGGCGAAGGGGAACAGTGTAAAATTATCAATAAATTACACGAAACATATCATTTATTTATTTTCACAGCACAAATAACTTTCGACATCTGCTCTAATTTTCGCAATTTCCTGACATATGCATTTCATTTTCGCACTCCGCTAGGCGGTTACGCGAACTCGATGAAGCACTTCGGTTGCAAACTCTGTCTCTTGGGCCGTCGATTTAAGTCGAGGGACGTCTGCTCCTCCGCCGGCCTGTTCATTTCTTCAGAAATTCTGCTCCGTTTTGGGGCGAACAGTTCCGGTGGGTTCTCCACATACAATCCTAGGAAAGAGAAGACAATAAAACTTCATAACACAATACATTTACGAGAAGCATCCTTGATTCTAACGAACCAGCATTTCAACTGCTGCAGATTTAACAAATGGAGGTTTAGAGAATCGTTTATGAACTACAAACAGACCGTCACAGGACGGTCAAACAACAACCTCTGTCAGAATTGCTAAGCAGCGCAATTAACTGCTGGAGAGCTATCTGTTAACGCCCTAAGACAATGGAGGTGCAATGCCTTAATTAAACTTTCTATTTCAACGACAACCATGTATACGTAAGAAGCCGTAGCTTCTATGTGATGAAGGAAAACTGCAACAGTCTCAGAATAACTTGGATCCTTTAGACACTTACGACATCCGTGATAAAGAAAGTTACATGTCTTGCAGATAACCGCAAGCAAACATCCTATCACCTATTTATTCATTAGAAACTCACGTATCCTTTGAGAACTGAATCATCACTCCTCTTAGCGGCTTTTAGGAATCTTGCAATCAAACTGAGTCCAAAAACCTAATTTATTGCCCCAAAGTTAGCACACCCAAAGATTTTGAAGGGCTCTAAGAACGTCCAAACGTCCAAACGTCCAAACAGTATCACAGGTCGAGAGTTCTCTCTCTCTCTCTCTCTCTCTCTCTCGATTAATATTTACCGGCCAAATTTAGCTGTGTCGCAAATTAATTAGTTGTGTCCTATGTATCTTGATCAAAGGGACAAAACTGTTACGATTGTACTTGGAAAAGCTCTTTCTCCATGAGCTGAAAAGCAAAAACAACGAACTTAGGAATAGAAAGTCGATAAGCAGCAGAAGTCATAGCACCACATTAATAGGCCATATGGTGCCCGATCGCGATTTATAAAGGCCGGGAGCAATTTCAGAATACCCGGCCACTTATTTACATATCTCTCAACGCTTTAAAAGACGAGGCATATAGAAACAAAAGGATCCATTCAAATTCAATGAGATGCAAATAAGTGGCCGGGTATTCTAAAATCTAGACTAAAGGCCGTGCATATGCACTAAACCACGGTGCATATGACTTCTGTTTTGATGGATCTGAAGCAAATTTACCAAAGATTACCGCTACATTTTTCTTTTAAACGTAAAAAAATCTGACCTACCTCAATTTTCCATTTTTATGGCAGTAGCACGCTTCAAACTAGACGCGGTAACTCGACTTGAACTGACGATAACTTTCCAGGATTTCAACCGACGCCATTCAGACTCATGAATAGTGAAACTCTGTTTGTCTTTTTGTGGGTGAACTGGGTCCCATGGGACTAGCCAATGGCAGGAAAACATGAGGGGCTGAAGAATGAGATTAACCGAGGTTCCACGGAAAAGGCCCAAGACGCCATTTTAATGACGTCATCACATAGACAGAAATGTCTATGGCCCGGACTGAGCGAAACCGGCTGAGCATGGCAAAACATTTAAGAATAAATCTGTCACAAATCTGAGCGCGTTTTTCTAATAATTTGTTATAGTCAAAAGTAAATGACACATTTCTAATGACATAAATTAAATTCCCATTTCAAAACGTAATTTCTTCGACCGTAATACTCAAAATCATGTACCTTAGACCCTTTAAAACCTTGACTTACTCGGTTATGTTTTGGAACAGGGCAAGCTCTCCGCCGTGAAGAAAACAAAGCGATGAAGTCCTTTGAATGCAGCTTTTGTAACTTGAACTTTTTGCTTTCTACCAGTATTCTTTTGAACTTTTTCTTTCCATTGATAGATATTAGATGTTTCTTGTTTTGTCAAGTACTTCAGTACTCTCGTACAACTGTTTTGCTAAAGAAGCTTAAGCCTTTAAAGAAACCTCTTTTTCAAAAGCGACGATGGTCATGCGATTTCCTGCCAAGAAAAACGCCGGTTGCCCAAAAGCACCGCGCGATTTCCCGCCAAGAAAAGATGGCATTCTCTACCCCCCCCCCCCCGTCGGGTTGTCTTGGGACTCCCCTCCCCTCCGGCAGAGTCTGTGCGAACGGACGGACGTACGTACGTACGGACGGACGGACGGTCACGTGACTATTACGTCACAACCAAAATTTCTCGGATCGATAGGTTACAAAATTTGCTTAGCAACGGAGCTCCGCTGGCGGGCTTTGCCCGCAGGCTCCGCTATAAGTACTAGTCAGGAGCCCATTGTACTAGTCGATTCTTTCCGCTTTGGAATATAAATTAGTTCCCGCACAGTACCCATTGTCTTTCTTGTTAGAAATTTTATCCTTGCGTGGGGGAGAAGCTTAGTTAATTTATGATCTTTGCACACTGAACATCAACGAATTAAAATGTACCTTAAGAAAGACATTTTTGATTGATGACTGTATATAGGATACTTTGACCAAAAGGGTGCGTGAAATTTGGATTAAGCAATGGATTAAAATTAAATATAAATTTCTGGATGTTTTTAAAACATACAAGAATATTTACTGTGCTTTTCCAGATATATGTTAAACCTTTGAAAGAAGTATATGGTTTCACTTTCATCGTTTGGATACTTTCAGGCAGCTCAAGTAATTGGCGGTATTTGCCGGTTACACCATTTCTGGAAGCCTGCGACCCTCCTCTGATCAAGAAGCCAGTGGAACTTGGGTACTACATTGTTCCGACGGCATTTTTTTCCAACGTTCAGACCAGCAAGATAGTACGTTGTGTAAATTCCAGTTTGAGACGACATTACGGCTTTATAATTACGGTTAGAAGAAAATATATTCCGTATTGGGCGGAGTCGCGAAGCGACGGAGCCCAATACAAGATATATTTTTTCCCAACGCCGTCATTATGAAGCCGTAATGTCGTCTCAAAATCGAATTCAGTTTTTTATCGTGATCGATGCCCCTTTTGTCGCGAGAAAACCATGAGCTAGAGCAATAATTTCTGTTGATCAAAATAGAAATTCTTACTCGTCAGGAAGATTTGCACGCGCGATACTAGCTTACGAAAACAGTTGAGGTTTAGCAGCAAAATGTTTGAATTTTCCGCTTTTTCAACCCAAAATTGCCTTATGAAAAAAACTAAACTCTTTCAGTGCATCAACATAATTTTATTCAAACGACGGAGATCGACAAGACAATAGAATAACGTGACAATTAACTTCTTTACCAGGTTACACAAATGATAACGCAATTATAGCGCGCGCATCGCGAAATAAGGACTGAAAAACAAACTGTTTTAAAGAAACATACACAGTTTTAAAGCTTTAGCACTCACACTTTCGTCAATCTGTCAAGGTAAGTTGCTTGTAGGGATGAATCCCATTGCAATAAAGGTTTCTCCAACCATATCACTGAGCAAAAGTAAAATTTTGCCAGGGTTTTTGTGAAGAAAAGTTTTGAAGTTTGACTTTGGCCACGTTGTTATGACAGTGAATGTTAATAAAACCAAAACGGGGAACTGGGAACGGGGAACAGGAGTCTGGGAACGAGCGGTCAGCAGTATTCCACATAAAATTCAAAATGCGGACCAAAAAACTCTCCGGAAGAAAAAAGAACCTCAAAAATAGCAAAATATAGGCAAGAACGTCATGCTAGCCCACATATAAGCCACTAATAACATTACAATCCTATGTGAATATACGCACCTACCTCCACTAACACACACTTTCCTTCACTTGTACTCCTTTTCCTTCATTTGTACTCACTTTCCTTCATTTGTATTCACTTTCCTTCATTTGTACTCACTTCCCTTCACTTGTACTCACTTACCTTCACATTAGTGCCTTATATGTGGGCTAGCATGACGTTCTTGGGCTATATGTGGGCGACCATGACGTTCTGGCCAAAATATACAGCTAATACGATTCAAAAGGAACTTGAAATCGTAACTTGGTATTTATTTGTCTAAAATACTTTATGTTAGAAGCAGCGTTAATTACCGTTTGTAAAGTGCAACTGGCCAGGTTTATACAGGGTGGTTTATAACGCGATGAATCGGGACAAATCTAGATCAATCAATCTCAACACAAGCAGAAAAGACACCAAACTGTAGCCGGGCGTAGGCATTGACATTTAAGGATTGCTTCTACGAAGGATAAAAAAGTTAACAAAAAATAGCAAATCCAGATGGCAACGTGATACATTAACAATACATTTGTTTAAGCTAATGGATGTGTCTGTGCAGAGACGTATACATTAACTGATTGTAACGTAATGAAAAAAAAAAACCAAACAAGTTTCAGGTTGGTTATATTTTCATTAGTAAGAGATTCATTGACTTGGGCTAATGTGGTTTAATAATTTATCAATTAGCACACGTGAGCACTTATAAACCAACTGGAAACAACATGAAACGAGTCTTGCAACGTAAATGCTACTTGTTGGAAAATCTTTTTTGTTTAAAGAGATAGCTAGACAAGTGCGAATTTGAAAAGGTTCAAGAATCTTTGTCAATTAACCATATCCCAGAGAATAAAATTTCCACTAACCAATGTCAGCTAAACAAAGTCAAGGAAGATTGTCAACTGTATATATAACTGAAGATTTACAAAGCGTGGACTACAGAAGGATGAACCCTCCTGTGGGGCTTAAAAATCAACAAAACAGCAGTAGGCAACATAGGGCTGTAAGAAGTAGCTAGAAGTCAATACTAAGGTCCTTACATTGGACATTGAGATTCTTATGAAATGGTAGCTTTGTCAATATGCCTTGAAGATATTGTAATAAAGTAGCTAGTTTGGAGATATAAAACACATGATTGGCTGCATGACCTGGTTCATGGACCACTCCGGTGAACTACCACTTATTTTTAAGTAGAAATTTACTGAACACGTTTAAGCAACTATTAGAGTAAAGGGTGATCGACAGGCCTTTATAACCCTCGAAATGTATCCATTTTAAGATTAAAGGTGATTTAATTTTCTCACTGGTCTAGATGGATACCAATGGTTTCCATGTCATCTGTGTATGCTGGTTTCTGTGACTTTTGCCTGGTTATAGATCTGTTAATTTGACCTCTTACAACCTTGTGTTGGCTACTGCAGTTTTGTCATCTTTTAGGTAGCCCCACAGAAGGGTCATGTAGCTGGGACTACTCATAGGGACACATAGTAGCAACCAAGACCTTGTATACCTTCAGTTATATCTCTAGTTGACATTCTTTATGTACTTAACATTGTTTAGCTGACATTTATTTTGTTCTCCTCGCGGAATGTGGTTAATTATTAAGATGAACATAACACAAAGGAAGACAAAATTTGCACTAAGGAAATAATACAATGTGGTTTCTAATTGACAACAATTTTGCAAGGAAAAAGATTCTTGAACCTTTTAGAACTCGCACTTGTCTATATCTCCTGAAACAAAAAGATTTGCCTATATGTAGAATATAAATTTACATTGTAAGACTTGTTTCATATTGTTTCCAGATGGTTTATAAATGTTCGCGTGTTTTAATTGATCAATAAGCCACATTTTATCTGTTACGAATGAAAATACAACCGACCTAAAACTTTTTTTTTCCATCATGTTACAATCAGTTAACCGGTCAAGATCTATTAGTTGTGTCAACGAATTTAGCTTGTTGCTGTTAAGTGATGCATATGTCTCTGCACAGACACATCCATTAGCTTAAACAAATGTATTGTTGATTTATCACGTCGCCATCTGGATTTGCTATTTTTTGTTACCTTTTTTATCCTTTGTAAAAGCAATCCTTAAATTTCAATGGCTACGCCTGGCTACAGTGTCACAGTTTGGTGTCTCCTCTGCTTGTGTTAAGATTGATTGATCTAGATTTGTCCCGATTCACCTGGCCAGTTGCACTTTATAAACGGTAATACGCTGCTTCTGTTCCCGGTTCCCGGATCCCCGTTCCTGGTTTTAGTAACATCCCATGACAGATCAGTTTTAAGCCAATCACAAGACAGCTTTTTGAGACGACACTATCACAAAATAACGCCGTCTCAAACGTCATCAAAAGAGACCACTGGGTCACGATAAAAGGGATTTTGTACAACAGTTGAAGCGTGACACTAGTTGATTCTCGGAATGTGATGAAATATGGTGAATGTGCATGTCATTTACAATTCAACTTCTTTCTGCGAAATTAGGGCACTAAGCTCTCAGTTTAAAGTCGGATCTGAGTCGTATCAACGAGACATCGTTTGAATCGAGAGTTGATATTATCCTTGAAACAAGGTGAGGAGCATGTGAAGTGAAATTTAAAGGTAATTGTGTTCAAGTTTGGAGCTAACGTCTTGTTGAATCTTGGGCCGTAATAGTTGACTGACACTTGAGCTTATTTGTTCTTTGTTTATTTAGGATATATTCTGGGTTCTTAAATATTTCTTCATGAGCAATCCGTGATTTATGAAACTTGCTTGTTTGTTCAGTTTGTGTGAGCTTGAAAGGTTGTCAGTAGTAGAATTTACAAGGCAATTTCATTCCAAGAGTTATTTAGTAATAATATTGCGAGGTGAATTTGCTTATTAGCGGCTCAGATTCACGAACGCCGAAAAGGTTGGTTCTCGCCATGTTCTTTAGTCTAACCACAGTTCAAACAATGAGGATATTGCTTTAGTGTATAGGAACAAAATCGTTGAATCCATTTCGACAAAGAAGTTAAGTTGTTTCTAATTCCCTTGCCGTTACTTCCGTGTTACCAAAAATTTCCAAATGGTGTTGATAGGGGGATTGTTGCTGACCTATTGTTTATCAACAAACCTTTTCAATGCGAACGCCTCGTACACATTGAACAAGGAAACCTTTTGTCTGAAGCATCTAAAAAAGAGAAAGAAAAATTTCAGGCTTATTAATAGTACTAGTAGTTGTCATGGAGAAGTAAATACTGCCGTTTATTCAAACCAAACATAAACATAAACGTAAGTGGCCTCAAAATTGAAAATCCTACTAATTTCATGATGCCCTTTCCATTCCAGCCATCTATTTCGAACCAAGACCATTTATTATGATTGACAAAGTCACGTTACACGGTTATGTAAAGAGCCTATTGTTCCAAATTGCTGCTTGATTGACTGTTGCTTTGAACTCGGCTACTTGTTCGGTTAGTTACGGCGAGACGGGAATCAGCATTTTTTGATAACAAATTTTGTCACGCAACGACCAAATGGAGAGGGCTGGCTGGGTAAACGAAACAGATCGGCACCTTCGCCGAAAGAATAACTCTCAATTCGTTCATTATGACATATTAATGTTGGTTTTTTTTTCACTTATTAATCACTTTCCCTTCGAAAGTTCGACGAAAGAGCCAAATAGTTCACAATAATGTCCTTCTGTCATCATCACTTGATCTTCAATTTTGATAGTTGATATTTATTGATTTATCAGAACCACCAAACATAAAGCAACAAGGGATAATGATTCCATGTTTACTTCATCTGACCAAAAAGCAAGGGGGGGGGGGGGCTGAATGCCCTGTGTCAGTATCAACAACCACTCAATCTAGCTCTCTCGAGGCCTGGATGGATCTAGCTTCGTTACAGCTGCTGGTATTAACAGGGATTTTTGTTGTTGACAAGCTGATGTATGTCAGGTCAGGTCAGGTCAGGTCATGGTCATCAGTGAAAAGGCAGGGAATTTATTTCAGCCTGATTGGTAAACACCTTGATATGTAGACATAGGATTAAACAAACTCCAAGAAAATATTTGTCTTCATAAACAAATATAACCGAGTGAGATATTTTCTTGGAATTCTTTCAGCAACCTCTTGATATTCTTTCTATTTTTCACTCTCTAACAACGAGGCATTTACAGCCTCCTAACAGGAGGAGTCAAACAAAATCCTGAACTCTTGTCTTGCTAAAAAGGTGATTATTTAAGTTAAAATCCTTCATCCAGTGCAGTCAGGTTAAGACAGTGTATGCCCAGTCCAGTGTAAAAATGTATGAGTAGGCGATCGTCGTTGAAATGATATTGATATCATAATGTCTTACTGAAGTCCATAGAAGAATAAAAACAAATTTCATTTAAGACCGTACTGGTAGCTCAGTTTGCCTGTACAATCGAAAGCCAGACTACACTATCGTACCTGTCCTGCTTTGCGAATGAAAAGCATCCCTGGGCTTTGCAGTAAAACTTCTTTGCTTATCGAGACAGATCCTTATAAAACAATGCTCGTTCGTAACCATATCTTCAAGTGGAAACATAACAAACATCAAAATCTCGAGTAGCCTG
This sequence comes from Siderastrea siderea, assembly GCA_964030785.1. Taxonomy (NCBI): domain Eukaryota; kingdom Metazoa; phylum Cnidaria; class Anthozoa; order Scleractinia; family Rhizangiidae; genus Siderastrea; species Siderastrea siderea. The sequence continues at coordinate 69,374,538 of OZ034969.1, forward strand.
AGTGCTTCGATCGTGCATCTCCTTCAACACAATTATTTCTGCTGGATTATGCTGGATCCGAGGAATACTGAGTACTTTCCCTCCATATCGTCAAAAGGAATACGCAAACCACTGCTTATTAGGCGCTTCAGCAACGAGAAACCTTTCCCAACTCTGCCAAGTTCCTTCCACTCTGACGCCATGTTGGTTTTGTTATCAAGTCGATTGACGTTACATTAGCTAATCACGTGATATTTTGGCCGCGCGAGACGGCGACACTTTCATTTGAAGTCAAATTTGCGCTATTTTCACCACGAAAAAAGTACGTTTGAAAAGTTTGATACCAGCTTAAAGCTTAGAATCGTCTTTTATACACATAAAACAATCAAAAACCGAAGAAAAAATTCTCGTGTCATATACACTTTAGCACTCGGACGTACAAGGGTTGGGAGGATCCCACCCACCCCTACAAGGTTTGCCCGCGCCGTCCGTTAAACACAATCGAACATCGACTATTTGCTCGTGTCTTGCCAGACATTCGCAGTTCAAACCAACGCGGAGTTGTCTGTGAGATGAACAACCACGGGAACTTAAACAATATCAGTACTACCCTCGAGCGTTAACACAAATTATTTAGAATTGTTGCTCGCGAAGGAAATATGCATCGGGTCATTCAAACATTCGCTCAGGTTTATATATAAAATTATAACAATGGTAACGACGTTGCGTTACCTTGTTTCTCCGACTAGCTTTTTAGCTCCCGATATTAAAGGCGATAATTCAGTAACCGCTCTTAAGCTTCCGATAAAAACGAGAGTATAAATAATTTTAATAAGTAGCCTGCGTGCAGACGTCTCCTATTTCCTTTGCTTCACGCGGAAAAGCAGGATACTGGAACACGATTAGCGACGCTGGTAATCAGACGTCCCTTTTCTGCGTGAAGCAAAGGAAATATCAGACGTCTGTGCGCAGGCTAATAAATAAGGAGCTCATAAATCCACAATGCCGGCCCCTAGAAACATCACTGAACCATTCATAGCCTTGATGTATGCTTCGTCGAATTGAGTTTGGCATTATTGGAAAAATCGTAAAAGCAAACTGAATTCGGTCTTTTGCCGCGCTGCGTCACACTCCCACTTTGAAAAACTTTCCAACGCTGCTTACATGACGTCGAACATGTGACACACCAAACACCGAATGTAAACGCATCTCTGATTGGCTGTAATGGCAGCATGTTGAATCGTCTGATCCAAATTTCTCAAATTGGCTAGAATAGGATGATGCCTCCGGTAATGCTCCGGCAGCAATGAAGTGGAATTTCTTCTATTTTTATGGCTAATGGTCCTTTAGTGTTCACTACACCAATGGTAGATATGGTACATATCGCGTTGCAAAAAAACAAACAAGCAAACAAACAAACAAACAAACAAAATACAAAACAAAAACAAATTCCCCTATGACAATTTTTCCCGTCAAGAATAAGGCAAGCATTTTTCGATAAGGGATAACAATTGTCCGTTCATCCAGACCTGGCCCTGAACGGGTACCCTCTCCTCTGTCTGCCACGCGCTATATTGAATCGTTAAGGACACTTGCTCTTAAATATCCATTAAATTCCACACAAGAATCGGCATAACATTCCTTAGAGCGGGGTCTAAAGGTATGTACGTTATTTATACTTGTACCTAACAAAGAAAACTTGTTCGTCAAATTTTCACACAAATCCTTCAGTTGTATTTATTAAAGCACACGCAGTGTGAGCTTGGGTGACCTGTGATCCCTACAAGAAAAATATGGAAATCGAGGATCTGATGACAGCGCATGTTGGGTAGAAATATACAGAAGCAGGTAATATAGTGGGGGGGGGGGGGGGGGTGGAGGCAGCAAAAGGGCAAAAGCACTTTCAACTTCAATTTTGAAAGCAATTTGAAGAGTCCAAAACGCTTTTTGCGCTCCAGGCATTTTTGATCATTTGAAGGAACAATTTAAGATTTGATAAGGTGCAATACAGAAAGCAAAAAATTTTCTATAGTTTTCGGATACGAAGCATAGTTTTAGTGCCCCTCGGATGGAGGCCACACTTTAGACATGTATACTCAAATTGTAATTGCCATCATCATGATTCTTGAATTGCGTGAAACACCGTTGTGGTGGGTTGAATTTGACAAACATTTGACAAGTTTTCAATCTTATTTCTCACTGAATTTTAAGTTTCGTGAAACAAAACATCAAATTCCGTTATACCGTCGGAACAGGAACTGAACAAATCAGTACTTATGCAGGTTTTGCTAAACAGGGAGTCCAAATGGATAGCGAAGGGGAAGATGAACAAATGGCATTAGCTATAGCACAATCGCTAGAGCTAAACTACAACCAGCAAATTGCGACTGCAGCAAATCCTAAGCTCAAGAGGAAGAGCAGAGAAGGTAAGTTAAAGTATTTACTCAGATCTTATAAGAACAGATGAAAAGATTATCAAGTGAATTCAATAACAAAATAAAGTGTGTGGATTCCATGATAAATTAGTCCACCGATACATGTATTGGCGGCTTAAAAAAACAAACAAACAAACAAACGAAGAAATGATAACAAAGAAACAAGGGAAATTCTTTGTCTTTCAATTGTCAGGGAATGAAGACAATTAAACTACTGATCATATTAGTTGAATTTCCTTCTTTGTATTTTCCTTAGCAAGAATAATTACTTTACTTTTCGCGGCACAGGTAATTTAATTGACCTAATACATGTAAGTCAATCGTTATCCACTATAAATAAAAAAGCCCCTTTTAAAATTACCTTTAACCTATTTTTTATGTGGAATCAGTTCACATTTACATGCAAATCAGATGGTTTTACAGCAGCCATGTATAAAGAGCGCTAAACAATCTCGGTGATGATTCATTACTATTGCTTGCCTTGATGTTTTAGGGCAAGAAAAATCGGCGATCCCTCTTTGTCTGCCTAACAACTGGGATTGGAATTCACGGAAGAGAAAATGCGTTAAAACGAGTGAGGAGCGTTGCTCGCTTTACGTGATCAATGAAGCACTTGAGCAGCTCAGAAAGATTAAAGGTAACAATTGTTACTTTTGTGCGTACCCGTAAATTAATTACCTACATATTCACAAAGTAAGAAAACTTAATATCGCGCTCTGCGATCTAGTTGCGTTGTTGATGGATGGGTGGACTGAGTGAAGAATGGGGGATGCATGGAAGGATGAACGGATTGACGGATGGAGGGACGGACGGATGGATGAGGGGACGGTTGGCGCAAATTTAAATTTTACTCTTGCAGGAAATCATATTTAGTAAACTGAAATCCACTTCCACCTTTGCAATCCTGTACTTTATCCCAAACTACTTGTTTCGATTTGTTCTCTAGAATCTTTCTATCCAATTTTGTTTCTTTGTGGTTCGGTAGCATTTAGCACTATTTAAAGGATGTTAGGGAAGCAAATATTTCGATATTTGGATATTTTGGCGGGATACCGTCTTCTTCATCAGCTGATTTTCATGAACCGAGGTGAACTTACGTTGAAAGAACATTTTAACATTTTGATTCTTGCTTCTTGTGCTAAAGTAAATAGATTTCTTGATAAATTGAGCCCTAAAGCAACAACAGCAACATTAATCAACAGCAAACAACGACAATTTCATCATCAACAGCAACAACAACATTGCAAAACATCGCACTGATTAATTATGCTGTGGGGATGAAGAATACAGTAGTGGATGCATGACGCAGACTCTCTTCTTATTCTCCTAATTGTTTTAGCTTTTTTGCTCCAATAGGTCCCGTTTGTGTGGTATCAATTGCTGGGCCTTACAGAAAAGGAAAGTCATATATTTTGAGCGATGCGTTTGATCAACCAGAAGTCTTCCCACTCGGACATGAAATGGTTGCTGAAACCATGGGAATCTGGCTATGGATTGTACCTGGCAAATATAAGGTAGTTTTCTTTAAACAATAGTTAAGAAGTTTTTGCTTGTCGGTATGTTACTTGTGATTTTTCATATTGCCTTCCAGGACTCTAACGGCCGTGAGTTCACAGTGGTTTTGCTGGATTCTGAAGGAATTGACTCCACATTATGCAAAGGTTCTGACGATCATCAAATCTTCACCTTGACTGTTTTGTTGGCCTCCGTGTTAATATACAACTCTGTAGGTGTTCCAACAAGAGACGACGCGAATAAACTGGAGTATCCTTTTCGTTAGTGTTTGCTAGGCAAACACTGTGGATTGGCGTATTTCATAAGGTTAAGCAATATGCTGCGCATTTGAGGGGATAATGATGGTTGTCGAAAAAGTGGGAGGAACCTCTTTGGTTGTTACTGTTTCAAAATCCGTGGCAAGCCTTTTTTTTTTACTTGGACTTTCTCCTAAATTTCGATTAATTGAGATGAGGGTGACTAAATTGCACGCTGCACGCTTCTCACCTTCATCACCGAAGGCGGGCTATTAAGCACCTGCGGGAAACTATATATTAGGTACTGAATATCTCCAGCGCAACTAAACTAAAGTCTCTCCTTAACTCTTATAAGCTTTATTGTCAACCTCTCTCAAAGAATTCAGATACGATCAAACTCTGGGCTTGCGTGCCGTTCGAAAGACACTGAATACTTTCACAAAACGTTCCCTTATTTCATCTGGCTGCTACGAGATGTAACACAGTCCATTCCACCAGACTGTGAAAACATTAAAGACTACTTTTTAAAGAAGGTCAGAATCATATAGGGGATTTAGACATGTTTCAAACGTCGAAGTTGAAGTTTTTGTTCGCCCAATCTCGTGCAAATTAGCCCAAACAATTTGTATCAGATTCGGCACATGAAATGTCGACATTTAAAACGGGCCTTACGTTACCTTAAGTTTTGTTTTTGTTTTTGATAATTTCATTTTGTCAGTTAGCACTTGTAAAAAATTATATTTTGGCTGAATTTAAGATTTATTCAATATCAACATTTATAATGTGATAACCCTGCGATGGACTCCCAACCATTCGTGGGAAGGGGGTGGGTGCAGCGGCAGTGGTACTTTCAGTCCCTTTCTGCTACTGAAACCGGTAGCTGGGATTAGGGAAACACAAGCTGTAGGTTGCTGAAGAGATAAGCACAGGATTTGCACTCAAAACAACAGATTTGTTTTGAGTGCAATGCCTAACTCATAGTTGTTGGGATTTGAAAAATAAGCACATCGATCGAATCGACAAGTACAATGAATGGCACCTCAAAAGTTGTCTCTTTTCAGGTTTTTAAAGACCAGGATTCGGCAGGCACTGCTTGTCAAAGTAGGAAAGTGGGAGAGAGCATTTTGCGCTTCTTTCCTGGCTTTGACGCGTTTATGTTACCACCTCCAACAGTCGATCGTGAGGTAATGAAATCTCTAAACAAGAGAAAAAGTCAGATTAATCCTTCATTCGTAAGCGGTGTGGACGAGTTCAAACGTCTAATAAGGGCCACGCTTGCTCCTAAACGTAGCTTCACAGATGGAGAGTTTGTCACTGGAGAAGGTAACTACATATACTGAGCACTAATCTTTCTACGTTGTCATGTCCTACCACCCTTGCATGATATCCTTTCTTTTTGTAACCACACTCTTTTTGGCCATTACACTGCCCCTAAACACCTACACATATTTTCAACGGATCATACGTTTACTTGTAATTTTAGAATGCATTATTGTAATTATTTCAAGACCATGTGTTTCAATTATAGACAGAAGTAGATGACATTTCGACCAATTTACATGTGTAAAACCACAGATATTTACAAATATGCAACGTTGTAACGAAATCCACTGGTAGAAAAACAAACAAGCAAATAAGCAAAAACAAAATAAACAAACGAACAAGCAATCGAACAGTTTTACCCCTTTTAGGTCTGGCTGCCTTGGTTCAACTGTATGTTGAGGCTGTAAACAGCCCAGGTGCTATTCCTAATGTACAAAGGGCCTGGGATACATTCGTTGCAACGAAATGCTCAGAAGCCAAGGAAATCGCTTTGGGATTGTATGACGTTCTCTTGACGTCACAGCTATCTCGGGAACTGCCTTGTGACAGCAACAAAATTCGTTTCAGTCACAATGTTGCACTTCAGGAGAGTGAAGAACAATTCATGGTTGAAGTCGCTGGGATTTGTACAGACACAGTGGAGACGTATATGATAGAACTCAAAGTAAGCGTCTTACAAGCTGTTACATTAAGGAAAATACTATTTTAAGGCTAGTTCACGCTGCTTTAAACTTTGATACACAAGCTTATCATAATAGGCAGCGCACCATTTGACCAAGTGGCAAAGTGTCTTGTTTCTAACAGATGACCACTTCAACAATATTATTCGGCATTAAAAAATGTTTATGTAATGCGCGCACACTCTGAATGCTTGTGCACCCGTTTTAGATGAGATTGTGTAAATCTTGGCTATATTTATTATAAATAGAGAAAAAGGCACTGTTTCCTGCAGACATAACCTGATGCAAACACTCAAAAAAGTTGGGAGGAATTTGCAAGTTCTCATGTGAACCTGGGCTTGGACTCAAATATACTTTTTGCTTTAAGACAACAAGTACTGGCCGTTATACAACACTACGCTTGGTGGCATGTTTTTCATTTTACATTGTTATTGTTACTGTAATATTCTGCTTTTTCCAGAATTCCATGGCAAGTAAGATGCTCTCTTGGCAAGCTGAGAATGAAAGGCAAACAAGAGAGTACTGCGAAGGTCTCCTTTCTGTACTAAAAGGGGATCACTTGGATCCAGTCCTACAGCGACTTCAAGGGAAGGAAGCAGCTAAAGTGTCCTATACGGAGGTTATTGGTGGATATAACAGAGTAAAAGATGACTATGAGGCGTCTGCAAAGGGTGCCAAAGATGTCATTGCCACAGTATTCTTTGAATTTCATCCAGTAAGAATATATTCACAGATTTAAGATTTTTTAATTTTCAGTTGCAGCTATACCTGTTCACAGACTTAAATCAAGTTCTTACCAGCAGGTTTAAGTACTTTTTACCACTTTTAAACTGGCATAGAAAAACTTTCGTTAAAATTTTTTCTTGAGCTCTTTGATTTTTTTTAAGCAACTATTAAAGGTAATGGAACAATATTTGGGACTGCTGAGACAACTGAAAGATTTTGACGAAGACCTCAGCCGCGAATTAGCAGCCAAGGCTTATCAAGAGCGGGAGAGGAAGAGACTGGAGGTAAGAAATCCATGTAAACTTTAAGTAGTATTTATACCCCATCCGTCCTTCCATTTATCCGTCCAAACATTGGACGGATAAAGGGATCTTCTGTTGATCATTTTTGGACTTTTTATTGATCATCAATCTCTTTTCATGCAAGAGAAAATTAGTTGATGAAAGGGCTTGGGGTTTTTTTTGTTACATATTAACCCTATTCTGCCTGGGCTTTTTTGAGTTTCTGAGCCTGTTTGGGGGGAGGGCACAAAGTGCCTGTGACCTGCCGTGACGTCACAATAACGTCACAAACCCACCATTTTGAATTTGAGGCCGCCATCTTGAATCCCAAACCTACAGTCATACGGCTGACAATGACGTCGCCAAAAAATATATGATTTTGTTCTAAGAAACATACTAAGTAAAACAAGCACACAAAAGTAAAAACTTATCTTCTTCTTACAAACGAAGGGGGAAAACCTGAAAAAAGACTGAAAAAAGACAGAAAATAGACAAAATACACTTCTGAGTAGATGGTTGCTATGGAAACGTCAATCATCATATACACATAATTGACACAGAAAAATTTCCCTGATAAATTTTAGGAAACGTCACGAGATTTGGTGATTATTCGTCTAGCCCTTTAAAAGTTATAATTCGTTAAAGCCAGCGCGGGCACAATGTGCCTTCCCCCCCCCCCGGTAGAATAGGGTAAATTTCTTGGAGAAATGTTGTAGACTAATTTACACGAAAGCAATTAACGCATGCAGATGTGAATTTCAGAATACAAGATAATGCAGATCTGAATACAACTAGCCCTTGATGTTTGGTTTAACAGGAACAACAACATCGCTTGCAACAGGAAAATCGCGAGCTAAAGGAACAGGTAACAATTTGTGATTTTAGATAAGGGAACACTGGATCAAACTGAAACCGTTTTCTATAGATAGAAATTATACATGGTTTTTGCTAAAATAAGTTTCTCATTGGCCATAGCCGGTTTACACTGAGCACAATTGTTCGGCAAGTGGTTGTGTTGGTGGTGCAAAATTTATATTAAGTTGATCCAACTAAAATATAATCTTCCAAACTGGTGTTAGTTATGGTAGAGTAAATTTGTGGTGGGTATGTAGTTTAAGTTCGAAGAGAAAGAAGTGCAAAACCATTTCAAAAGACCGTATTTGAGAAAGGGCCACGGACTTTTTTTTCATGCGTTGCTGACAAAGTAAAGTATTATATTCCGTGCTGTAATCTATGTGTTCATTTTAAGTGGAAAGTCATTTCAAGTAGATTGTAATTATACTGGGATAATTTTTAGTTCGGGAATTTAAATCTCAAGCAACACAGAGGGGATTGAACAAAGGAAGATTGCACATGTGTAGTATGAGTCCGAAAATGTCGTTCCCTCGATGCCAACTCCCGAAAATATCACGACAATGTATGAAGATTTCAGTGCAGCCAGTATTTACCGGAAAGCGATTTGGTTGAGGTACGGTGTTTTGTTATATGATTATGCGGAAAGATCTAGCTTCTGCTGCCTAGTTTGTGCAGATTTGAAAATAGATTTAAAAAGTATAATCGAACATTGTTTTTGCGAGTAAGTGCAATCGTTTTGATGTCAGTTTGTTTATTTGTTTATTTGGAATTACGGAATAAAAGACTGCACAGAAACCATTTCAATGCATTTTTTCCGCTTGTGTTTACCTGTCAAACCAGTTATGTAAATGGCAGCAGGGATGGCACAATGGTGAGAGCACTCGCCTCCAACCATCATCATCATCATCATCATCATCATCGTCGTCTACGTCGTCGTCCTCGTTGTCGTCGTCGTCATCATTATTTTAAAAAAAGTAAAATACGAGACGCATGGTAATCCTAAGTGTCTCTGACTGAAAACTAGGAAAAAGAATAGCCGGTTGGGCGAAAAAAATGTGCTTATAAGAAAGAAATAAAACGAGCAAAATCATCTTTTACCACGTGGACCACTGAGGATGCAAACAAGAATTTGAGCTGGAGCGGACGGCCTCCGGTCACAACTGTAGACTTTTTTCATCCGCAGGGACAAATAAGTTTAGAAATGTTAGTTGAGACAATTTCTTCGTTTAAAAAGACCTTTAAAACTGTCCTTGCTATTTTTTTCCAGTAATTGCGTTTACTAAAATGACCGTTCGGCCAAAATGTATCATCTAAAGTGTCAATAGTCAAATGAGTGAGTGTTTTTTAAATTTGAGTTAATTATACTGAAGGCATTAATAGACATGCATTAACCTCAAAAGAAAATTGACGACGTTTCGTTCTTGTCACTTCCAGTACTCCCTCACAACATATTGTCATGAGGAATGAACCCAAGTACGCCGTATTAACGCTACCTAGATCTGTGGATTGCTTAGTGGGCTGATACAATTTGCGTTCGAAGAGCACGAAAAAGAACTTTTTCATCTTTCTATCTCAACATACGCGCACGACTATTTTCCCCGTTTATATCAACCATGCAATTTCTCAGGTAAATTCGTCATTTGAAGGCTAAGGTAGAGTGAATTTTTGTAAGTGAAATGATTTACTCTTTTGTCATTCTAACTGTTTCTATGTTAGATGCAAATGTTGATGAAGAACCTAGACGAAGAAAACAGAAGATTGCGTGAGCAGATGGAGGACGAACGAAATGGTCAGCGACGTCAACTTGCTGACATGATGGCCGCGAACATAAAGCAAGCTCAAGAGGAAAGATTAGCGTTTATAAAGGAAAACGATGATCTAAGAGATCGTTTTAAGGCAGCACAAGAACTCAACGAAGAAAACATGAGGAAGATAAAGCAGATGTCTGAGATTGCCGCCAAGCAAGAGAAAGAAAAAGGGCAACTTCTTCAACAACTGAAGTATAGAACTGATGAAGACAAAGAAGCCTTAATAAAAGAGATAAATGGCAGACATGAAAAGGAGATGAAAGAACTTCGTAATGACTTGAACACAAGGCTGGATGACACGATCGCAAACGTCCCAAAAGTTGAGAAAGGGAGATTTCTTACGCCAGGCCTAATAGATAAAAGAACCAAGACAGCAGACGATTTACGAGCCAAAATAGAGGAAACACACCAAGCTCAACAAGAAGTAGAGAAGCCAGGTGTTATGAAAACTATATTAAATTTTGTCAGTAAAGCTGTACCAGCAGCAGGCGCAGTTGCTTCTGCTGTGTGTCCAGTTGCTGCACCAATTGTCGTTCCAATCACTGCCCTGGTTGGCGCTGCTGCTGGGTTTGTTGCAGAAAACATTTGTAGTATCATGTAGATTTGTAAATGTTTGATTATACGGCATGCGCATTGCTTAGTTTATGGGTGGACGTTTTAAAAGATTGATTATCTGACCACGAGATAGCACAACAGTTGATTCAACTGTCTCTTTATTTATGAACGAAAAATAAAACGGTGAAAGTCTAAGCTTATTCTGCATAACACCTCTCAATGTCCGATTAACTGAATTCTAGAAATTTACATGGAAACTCGGAATATTACAGCGAGTTTCCATTTCTTGTTTGTCATTTTGAATTTTTCATTCATTCTGGTACGTATTACAACGATGTAAAAAGACGTAAAAGATGTCTTTCAGCCCCAAAATGCGAAATTAGCCCTGAGGCTCCTCGAGCGGATGCGGCCCACTTTAAAGCTATTTCGGTCACAGCTGGGACAAAATGACCCCCATTGGAAACTGTAATAGCCCACAATGGGAAGCCAATTTGGCCGTTTGGTGCCCGCCCAGCAAATGGACTGTTACGGCCTTAATTAGGAGAGCCAATTTGGCCCCCAAAATGGTGCTGTATTTTACTCACCGAAAAGACCTCATTTGGGGGGGGGCTAAAACAGAACGTTTGAATTTACAGTGTGGAAATATTGGTCACGCGTGACGTAGATTGACTGTACATATTAGTGTTCACAAAGGATTGGAGAAATTCACAAATTTCTCCAATAATGCTGGAGATCTATTTGAATGTAATATGAAGAGACACCTCGATCTACAGAAAACTTGTTGTCCACCAACACTACCTTGGCATGGTAGAACATACTGGTTGTGTTAAAAGTTTTATAGATGTATCATTTAATTTGCTAATCCACAAGGATGTTCTTCACTGTTATAAATTAGTTAATTGTAATTCCGTCATGCATTCTTTTCCCTTATTGTAAAAGAAAGTAGATATTCCACAGTATTTACCAGCAAGTTAATGGAAAAAGGAACTAGTCCAGTGCAAAGAGACACTGATCCACACTTTCATCACTTCTATACCCTGGTATCAGCAACTGAAACTTCAAAGAATTCAGAACGCAGCAGAGCTTAAAACTTTTATGAAAACACACTTTTTTATGGCCGTTAATATGTATTAAATAATTGCGATTTTAGAACAATCTTGTAACTTAATTTAATTCTAGATATATGTACTCTTAGAATATTTTACTCTTTGTATACAACTTGTTATAGCATAACTTTATACACTTTCATTTTGAGTCTTAGTAATTTTCAATTCTTTTTTTATAGTGATGCCCTATAAATTTTAATGGTATTTTTAATCCAATTATTGCAATGCGCATTTGAAAACTCTTAGCTGATACTTGCGCAAATATAAGTTGTATAAATTAAATATAAGTTGCATGAATTAAAAATAAAAATGGGGACAGCAACTAAACTATTCAGAAGTTACAATGAGTTAAAGAGCTTAAACATGAACATTGGAACAATGGGAATCAGTGTAACAGAAATCAGTGAAAATCAAGAACGATAGAAAAGGATCACAGGGCTAAGTCTAGACTACCATAGTCCTTATCTGCCAGAATGCACCTCACCCCACCCTACCAAAAGGACTAAACCCTGTGTGGTGCTCAATGCGTCCTGCACCTTCGAATTCCGGGATCACATGCGCGGTTTAGTTCCAATTAGGGGGACAGACCATATGAACGTCAAATTTGGCACAATTCTCCTTTTAAGCATTTGTTTTGGAAATCACAGGCGCTTCAAGTTTGTTTGCGTTTAGCAATTAATTTCACCATTAGTAGCATTACTAGCCCCTTTTTCGCCTTTAGTAAAATATCTCCAAGCTAATACAGGGAAATTTTGTGTAAGCGATTGCAAGATTTTCATAAAATCTCGATTTGATTTACAAAAGGTAAGGTTTAAAAAAGCTAGCAGTAAAATGTACGCTTTACACATGCATTACAGCCCTGAAATCGTATACCGGCCCCTGAGGGACAAAAAGAAACACTAAATTAACAATAGACAACACGGAAAGAAAATGTGAGGAACAAATAACATACAAGTATCAAATCCCTATCGCATTATAAATCATGCATGCTGCATTTCGCAGTGGTCATTTGCATAGAAACATTGTGTCAAAGAAGTATTAACGTCAAGATCCAAAATTATCTACCCACTAAGTGTACTCCTTTCTGAATGTCCAAAGGAAGCAAATAATGACGGTCCATGTAACCTGTCTCCTTAAAAAGTACTAGTATAGCTCAAATAGTATTTAATTGTCTAAGGGCAGTACCATGGAGTTTGTCTTCCGTCCACTTTTTTCCTAAATTGCATGCCATACCTCTCAAACAAGACCCTTAAGATGATAATAAATAGAATAATAAATTATTTATTGTATCAATTCTAAAACTTCACTTGCTATCAAAACTGACACTGCGCATACAAGAGCAGGTCATGGAGAATTTGTACAAACCACAGTCGTTCGAGCTAAGGCGGCATTCATTATGTATACCTCTGGGGGGCGGGGGTTGCAGGCGGACGATTTTAAGGGGGGATCTCAATTTTTTATTGAAAAGGACAAGGGGGGCTTGTCAAGATTTTTGACAAAAGGAAATGGGGATGCTAATTTTTTTCTCCTCTTAAAGAGAAAGCATTTGTAATTTTTTTTAAATTTGACATTAACTTGTCTTAATGTTTGAAACATGGTTGTACGCTTGTTTCCTTTACAAATGTACTTTTACAGGGCTATACTGGTTAACCCTATTTTGCCTGGGCTTTTTTTTTGAGTTTCTGAGCCTGATAAGGGGGTGGGGCACAGAGTGCCATTCTCCCCCCATAGATCTCGAAAAGTATTCACTCTTTTGTGATGAAACTTGACACGTTTTTAGCACGTCATTAGATTAACAGATTGGGTTTAAGGTGTGTCGATTATGACGTGTCATGACGTTACAATGACGTTAAAAAGCAGCCATTTTGAATTTTGAGGCCGCCGTCGTGAAACCCGAGCCTGCAATCATACAGTTGACCATGACGACATCGAAAAATGTCGTAGAAACATACTTAGAAACATACTTAATCAAAACAAGCACAAAAAGTAAAGAATTATCTTCTTCATACAAGCGAAAGGAAAAAACTCCTGAGTAGACGGTTGCTACGGAAACGTCAATCATCATAGACACGTGAGTGTTACAGAAAAAAACTTTCTCTAGTAAATTTCAGGAAAAGTCACGAGATTTGGTGATTATTCGTCTAGCACTTTAAAAAATATGTTTCGTAAAAGTCAGCGCGGGCACAATGTGCGCCCCCCCCCCCCCTCCCTCTCGGCTAAATAGGGTTAAATCAAGTGCCTTTATTTTAAAGCTAACTGCTTTCATGAAGCTCCCACACATCTTTTACTAACAACAACTAGAAGAAAAAAACTGCTCTTATTTTCAATGAATAGTCCTGCAAGTTCTCTATAAATGGAAAGGTGCTTATAGCTCCGTTTTTATAATTAGCCGGCTGACGTCAAGCAAATAACAAATGGATTCAAATAGGGCTCTATCAAATGTTGTTAAAAAGAGTGACAGGCCAATAGTTTTAACTGCAGTTTTAATTTATGTTATTAAACTTGATCCTCCTTTTAGTGTTTTAAGAGTGTCCGGTCTGCGGGACTCCTAAGCGCGTTTTAGCCTTTCTAGAGTTTTCCTCTCACAAGTATGTCTTTAAGGGAACGTCCTCTTTTGTACGATGTTAGGGGCGATTCCTTGAAAAAGTTGTTAAGCCATGGTTGTTGTTTTATAATATGCCAGCTGTTCATGAGTATTGATGTCAAGTTAGGCACTGCTGGTTGATATTGCGTTACAAATAATGTTTTAGACGAGTTAGATTTGAGCAGTCTTAGAGCCTCTCCTTTGATAAAGCCTCTTTTTACTCTTGATGGATGGCTGGTTGAAAAATGGGTGTATTGAAATGTTTCAGTGGGCTTAAAGTGGGTGGGTACATCCAGCACCGACTCGGTTTAAAATCTTTCGCCTTTGTAAACAATAGTGTCCAAGAAATTTGTTTCTGTTTCGGATACTTCAGCCTAAACCTGATAGTTTGATGGTGTTTTTTAGCTTGTTAAATGAACTCTGTAATCTCTTCCCTGGTTGTGTGCCAGAGAAGAGACGACGTCGTGAATGAATCGTTTCCAGACGTGTTAAAGCGCTTTGATTTAAGATCTCTGTTTCTACCTTAGCCATGGAAATATTTGCGAAAGCAACTGCCATTTTGGTGCCCATGGCAGTTCCACATATTTGTAGGTAGTTTTTTTCGATTAAACTGAAAGGAGTTCTCCGCTAAGATAAGTTTAAACGCTCTTTGCAGTAGACGTGTGTAGGGATAGGAGGTTCGTTTCTGTGGAATACTTTGTATGCCTTGCATACTAATTGTTTATTCCCTCCTCTTGTCATATATCTGGCTATTGAAACAGGGATTGTGTTTTCTGGAACCTTGAATTTTCTTTGAGAAATTGATGAAGTAAGTCGTATCTTTCAGATATGACTTGTGTTGTCTTCTGTTGTGGTGCTACAGGCTGGAGGAGTTTATCAACGAATGATGATAATTTCTCTTGTTGGGCCGTCACACCCTCATAAAACAGGTCTCCCGACTGGGATCAGTTTGTTTAGCTTTGTTAGGGTGTAGACTGTTGGAATAACAGGTGGTTCTAGTCTTTGACAAAGCCATGTTTTGGTCATTTCATCAATGTGTTTTCTAAGGTAGAGTTTGCTAATAAACTGTTGAACTCTTAGGTTTGTTTCCTCTACCATGGGATTCACAGGGGTCTGTAGTGTTCTGTGTTATCTAGCTGGGTTTGATCTTCTGTAATTTAATTCAATATTTAGAACTACAATTGCAGTTCCTCTTGCCAAATTAAGAGGGTGGAGGGGGGAGGCTTTCTCTTTCTTTGAGTTTAGAGGGGGTCGTGTTTCAAAATTGTGTGGGTTAAGGTGAGGACGAAAAAATAGTGCTGGTGTAAAAGAAATCTTCTGCCCCCCCCCCCCCCCCCCTCTGCGGTATACACAATGACTGCAGCCTAAAAGCATCACGGAGTCATTTGGCTGCTTTGTATTCGGTAGTCTTTGTTCCCTACTCGAGCACTTTTCTACTGCAATGACTCTGAACTGTAATTATATGCCCAGTGGCGGCTAACGTGTTCTATGACTAGTAGTAACCTTTTTGTCGTGGCGGGATGCTAGGCCAGCTGAGGTCACAGAGCTACTTGAACAAGCTACGATTATATGATCAAGTAAAAGAAAAGATGAGGTGAAGTGGTGGATGAGAGGCATCTTTGAGAGGCCATAGATGCACAAGACCAGTGGAATCGACTCTATTCCAACAATTTGTCCAACATATCCTGTCAAGAGAGGATAAAGGGGTGAGAGAGCTACTCTCCCATATCGGCCCTATCCCCATCCTAATCCCTGTCAGGTTATTTTTAGGAACAAATGATGGGAAATTCACATTTCAAATAACTTATTGAGTTTTAAAGCAATTGCCCCGAATTTTCGCAGCAATATCGAACTCGTCATTCTGTAAAATTGCATGACTTTAATTTTTCCAATTTGACATTTTTTTGCCGGCAAAATGACGCCACAAAGTTGGCGCCAAATTTTGCTTTTAGATTATTGAATATCTTATGTCGGTTTCTGAATGACCTTGTTCAGATCTCAAAACTGAAATAAAATTAATGTAACGTGTTTATCTACTCAAGAGATATAACGTTTTGAAATTTGAATTTTGTTACTAAAAATAACTTTAGGGGGATTAGGATGGGAATAGGGCCTATATGGGACATTAACTCTCTTACCCCCTCATCCTCTCTTGATCCTGTCTAATTCGACCTACTTGTATCTACTGCTGAAAATTGCTGGATACATGGAGTGCTTTTGAATTTCGGTAAGACCGCTAATTTCTTCGGAGCTCTCGAGAGCGTAGTTATGTATTTTGTAATGGTCTTGTCTCGGAAGAGTTCGAAAGAATTCGAAACGTTCTTCAGAAATCTTCAGAAGATACTGGACGCTAACACCGTTTGCTAGTGGAAAGTTGACTGATACAAAATCAACAGAGATCTGTCAACATCTAATGATAGCTGAGAAATTGCTAATAAATGAAAAATAGCTGAAATTCAATCAATCAGTTAATAAATCAATCAGTCAGTCGATCAATCAACTAATCAACCAATCGATCGATCGATCGATCAAGCAAGTAGGCAATCAATTAACCAGGCAAATAAATAAATAAATAAATAATGACTGACTGAATGAAAGAATGAATGAATGAATGAACGAACGAACGAATGAATGAATGAATGAATGAATGAATGAATGAATGAATGAATGAATGAATGAATGAATGAATGAATGAATGAATGAATGAATGAATGAATGAATGAATGAATGAATGAATGAATGAATGAATGAATGGAGGGGAAAGAAAGATTGGAAAAGAATTCGAAAGCAGCAAGGATGGCATTTTCAGCATTCCATGTCTAGAAGCGAACTGCAGAGAGTCATGTTTCTGGATACTGTAGTGATGGTCTGGAAACGGATGAAGTCTGGGGCGACTGACTGCCTCAGTGCCAACTTGCCGACCGCGCGTTAAATTAGTTACGAAGGTTGGAGACCGTAGCCATGCACAGCAAATCCAGCGACAGCATTAGCTCTTCCATATTTCTACCATTCTAACCCGTCGTCAAACTCAGCGATATGGCGATTGCGTGCTTTCAAGGCAAATTCTAACAGGTAAAAATAACCTTTGTTTGATAAGAGCGTCACAGAATTGGACGGACGCCATCTAAACGGAGACTCCCCGGAGAGCTTGCTCGCAGGCTACCACTTTTCTGAGAAAATTTACCAAGAGGAAATTTTCTTCTGACGAAGCAAACTTCCATCGAGAAGTCGATCAAAGTTTAATGTAAATATTCTTATAAAAATTCGGAAAGTGAAATTCTATGAGAAATTCCTATTGCTGTTGTGAAGGACTACATTGCAGATGCAAATTCCTAATCCGGCATTTTGATGATTTGAAATCCTTGGCGTCCGAGCCGTGGTCGAAGTGGCATTGTAGCTGAAATGTTTTAGTGCGAATTTGCATGTAGAATCGACGAGGTGAGTGGTTCTGTTTTATGGGTTGCCTTAAAGGTATCAGAGTCATACTTTTATTTGCTTGGCTTCGCTCGGTTCAGTGTCTCCGTCATTGAAAATTTCGATGCAAACGCCTGGTTTCCTTACGTTTTAAGCTCTCGTCGTTTTATTTGGCCTTTATTTCGTTTCATGTAGGCTCTTTATTTCTTGAATATGTTGCCTCGCCAGTATTAACTGAAGTATTAAGCGAATACTGAACCAATATCCGTTGTTCAAGACATTTACTGACAATCACCATACTGAAGAACATCAGTATAACGAAGGCGATTTTATAGTACGGTATATAAAAGTTCTTTGTTTTCATTTGTTTTTATGTTTCCTTGCACGGTACACACCAATAGTCTATAAAATTTTACGGAGCTTTCCAGCTTATGCTTTAAATTTGTAAAGACTAGACGACACAGTTTGCCTCGGCCATTTCGTGAAAAATATATCAAGCGCTGCCGATTTATTCCTTCCGCCATGTTGTCTCAAATGACTCAGAAGAACGGTATCTCAGTCGAAACGATCTAGTTTGTTTAAGTTAATGAAGTATACAAGTTATATCATCATTGACTCATCACTGTGTTTGTAAAGTAAGTACAATGTTTTAATATTGCCACAAACTTATCAAAGTACAACTGATATATATTTGCCACACCACATCACTGATCTCAACGGTCGACGATCGAAAGAATTCTAAGCGCAAGCAAGAGCGTCACTTTGTTAAAGATTTGGCTATGGGCAAGTTGTTATGGCTCGAACGAGGTGAGTTATACGCACTCGATCGTAAAAGAATCAAAATAATAGAATGGCAAACGGCACGGAAAAGGACCAGGGAAGAAGAAAAAATAACGCACGGGGCATCAGTTAAACTTTCAGTTTCATTCTGACTTCCGGTGTTTATGGACTGTATATTGTTCGTGGTGATCATGTGAGTGATGTTGTTGATTTATCGAAGTTTTGAACTACTTCAAGTATCCCTTGGTTATCATACTTTTGTTTTGCATTTTTTTCTTTTTCTGCCAATAGAATAATCTTTTTCAAAATATGTTAGTTTATTACCAATTTTGCCTCCATTCGTAGCCCTTGAATCGAGGCCGTTGTCGAACACTCGACCGTCGACAAAGTTTTATTGGGTCGATATTTGGATTCATTCTGTTGTATTTATTTCATTGAGTCAATCGATTCTGAAAGAAAACACACCATTTAATTGTTGGTACCCGAAAGAACACTTGACCGTCGTCAAAGTGGGATGTGGAAAACTTATAGCGGAGATATCCTGTTTCGTGTAGAAAGCCACGTTTTTGCAAAGGATTCCCTTGAAAGTTTCTCAGAATATTCAAGCAATTCCTGAAATTCTGCGGTAAAATATATATGATGCTTTATTGGAAATTAATTTTGTTGTATTTATTTCATTGATAGAATGCAGCAGTTTTTGAGAGTTTTCGTGGAAAACGTGGAAACGTCGCGTTGTTTAGATCTTTTGAACCGGGAATGGCCTTCCATTCAAGATATTGGGGCCACGTACTCGTCACGTATGTGTTACGGATGCGTCAATGACATCCTTCAGTACTTGACCGTTACGCGTTTTACCAACGACCAAAAGTTTTTTGTTTGAGGCCAAGTCAAAAAAACAACTCTTGGGCGTTAAACCGCTGTTCATGACCCGACCGTTTTGTCCCTTTCAGATGTCATTTCTCGCTGAAATCATTTCAACCTCGTTTCCATGGTCTCTCCTCTTCCCCTCCCCTGGATGACATCATTTTGGTTCATTGAACAATCGTATGATTTCACTCTTGAGTACTCGTGCTGGCATTGCATCGGATCTAGAAAAAAAAAGGCCAAATTGAACGAGGAAATGTCTTTCACAAGTTGCAAAAGTTCAAATTCCAGGACAAGGAAATTAACACGTACAGGGACTGTTCAAATATCTGGCTTTGTGTCATTTGCAGCAATTTTTGTTTTTAGTTTTTAGGTGAAATTGGATGCAAGCATAAACAAGCTTGTCAGAACAGAATCTGTCAATCTCAGACATACAGATCTGAAAAGCTAGAAAAGGATGGAGGTAAGCACCAGAGGCTGTTGTCTTCAATTGTGCTCTTGTCCTCAACTTAAAATTCAACTTGAGATTTCTGGCTTGTACCCCATCCCGGTTTGAACACCGGCACTCGGTGTACAGGTACCAATGTGCATTCCAGATCTTTATATAAATCCCATAGTTGGCCTATTAGCGCATACTAAATTATCATTGAAGAGCAACCCTAAGTCATCCTGATTGGCGGGGTTATTTTCATTGAAAACTAGGTAAAAGAAACACCTATGTTTATTCATATTTAATTTTTTCCTTACTTTTTGCATTCAATGTAAAAACAGATATTCTGTGTTTGCTATAGTGAAATCCAGCTTACTAACTGTTGTCTCATTTGACATTTCTTATCAGAGATCTCGGATAGCAGAGTATCAGTCAGTGGAGGATGAGGATGAGGCTCTAGCCAGGGCAATTGAGCTTTCGCGCATAGAGTATGAGAATAGTCAATCAGTAAGTGTATTCTCGCAACAATGACATTTTTTTGAGTCGCTTTTACTTGAAATCTTATGATTTTTCGACCGGATGGACGTTGTTAAAGAAAACAAAAAGCGCATCGACGTCTGTTAGTCACTCTTGTGTCAGAAAGGAACAAAATTTAGCAATTTTTTGATGCTTGAATCCTCAAACTGATCAACCAAGGCAACATTCAAAAGGCAATAAAAAATTATCACACCAGACCACAAGAACAATACAAAAAAGGCCTCAACATGAAACCACATGGGAGATATTTCGATTTTCATGCCCAACCTTGAAAAAATTGGTTATGAAAAACAATATGCGTGTTTCTTTCTTTTTTTTTTTTTTCGGAATCGTTGAAGATTAAGTGGCCTTGAGCAGTAGTCGTATTGTTGTACTAAAGAGTCAATGGCTTCGAGCAGTAATCTTACTGTTGTACTGGGTCCGGTGTGCAGGCCCTGACTTGAAAACGAAGGTCTGGAATTCAGGTCGTCCTCTTTACACGAACTGAGTTTACAATTGCTGGATACAACCTCATCTACCACCTCAACGTAAATATCTCATGTAGTCATTCACCTAGTAATTGAATGTTCTTTTTTGTTTATCAAATTGAAGATGGTTCCCTCTCAAAGCAGCCAGCCCTTTAGTTTAGGAACAGTCCAATCGAGAACAAACTAATATAGAAGCTAATAATATGTACAAACAATAGAAATAGTGGGTAGCTTCATAATTGACAAAATATGTATTTTTATCAAACAGAAATCCGGGAAGCAGCAAGAGAAACTAAACTTAGGAAGTGGACCATTAACGTCACGCGAGGAGCACCAAGGTGAAAAACAAACATGGAGCGAGACCCGAGCGGCACGAGGCGTTCCCCAAGGTGACTGAAAGGAAACTATTATGAAATCGAGTGGTAGTTGGCTATATAAAGAAACAGAAAAGAAACCTGGAAAACTGCAAACAAAGGCAAAATAATGATCAAATGGGTGAAGATTGAAACGTGTTGCAATAATAATGAATTCATTCTTTTCAAAACGAAAGAAAATAATTTGAGCAACTTGTGCGGGTTAATCTTGCATTAAGAACTGAGCATGCATTGAAGTACGGAACCCCATTCCGTAAGGGGGTGGGGGGGAGGAGGAGTGGAGGGTAAGATGGGCAATGGTTCTCCTTTACGTTTCCCCCACGCCATTTTGAACGCAAGCTTCATATTCTACTTGACTGGTATTTTATGCCCAGATTGGTATTTGGCACTCGTGCTTGTGGTTTGTCGCATTTCATTTTTAATCAAATTGTCCCAGAGATGTCGAAAAGGCAAAGCAAACAAAATAATACAAAAAACGAAACAAGAGGGACCGTAGTTTTACTGACTTTTTTCATGCCAGGGATTGTGACTTCAAGCACGGTAGGTAAAAGAGCAATTCCTCTTTGCCTGCCTAATAACTTAAAGTGGAATTCAGAAAACTGCGACTGCATCAGCACGAAGGAGCAACGTTCTTCACTCTATGTGGTAGATGAAGCATTTGAGAAGCTGAGGAAAGTAAAAGGTACAAATTGTTTTCTTCTGCATTGTCTTAAAGGAGAACTAAAGTCCAAAAATCAACCTTATTTTTATTGTTTCCTTTGGAAGTCTTGGACATATAAAATCAAGTTTTGGTAATTATTTTAACTCGCGAGTTGCTATTCTCGAAAAAATTGGGTTTGAAATTGGGATTTTCCCGCTCTTTGGGCTTTGTCATTGTGGGCTCGCAACAGATGTCAGCGGCGTGTTGTGACGTAGGTTATGGGGAGGATTGCAGCATTTGTCCGAAGAGTATTACCAGCCGCTACAAAGCTAAGGCTGTGTTATTTCGCATATTGTTTTCCAGTATGAATTGTGTACAGCCATTTCAGTTTGGAATAATTTATTGTTCTTTTGAAAAAACAACTGGCTCGTAAAGAAGAAGTCTGTGACCCAAATATTGAAAGAATCTGGAGCCCCGAATAAGCAAGGATTTCAGTACTTCAAGCTATGTTCGTCATGTTCAAAGCCAAGAATTAATTTATTAAGAAGTCAAGGAGCTAAATTAAAAGTGCGATCAATCAGGTTTGTCTCCATTCGTTTGGTATTTCTATTATTTTGTTAGTGAATGAGTTGGATTTAGAATCGATGAAATTATCGCTCCGCGGCCGATTAAAAATGCAGACTTCAGACTGGGTGATATGCCCGCTATGTTGTGTGTAACACTAATAGCCCGGACGACATGTTCATGTTCGCATTCGAATTTTTCTCCTCCATGCAGCAGTATAAATATAACCGAGCGTGCTAAGTTAAGAATTCCAGCTTCTGTTCCGTTCCTGCGTGGCAAAAAATAATCTCTAGCCCAGCGGATACATTGTTTTGACACCAAGTTCATACAACAGCGCTTATTGCGTATTGAATTTCATGGTCTGTTATTTCTTACTGTTATTGCAATATTTTCGCCTGGCTTCCAGCTTTTCGAGAACATAACATTTAGAACTTGGTGCTGGGCAGAATAAACTGGTGAATCACTCCAGTGTCGATTGTCAGTGAAGATATTTCGAAACAAACTTATAAAGGAAAGTGGTGTGGCAAAGCAATAAACCGATACATAATAAATAGTCAGTGAGTGTGCCGAAGGCAAGATACATATTGTAGTTTTATTTATAAACGAATCCGTTATTTTAGTCTACCAGTTAAAATACTTTAAAATGCAAGAACGCAAATTTCTGCCGTCTTCAGTTGAAAAATAACGACAGTAATTCACAATGTAATGAAAACATGACATGTCAAAAGAAAGAGAAATAATTTGAAACTTTATTGCAGTTATTTGATGACCCATGAGCGGAGCGCTAAATGTTATAAATGTTTGAGCCGCAATCCACTATTACAAAAGTAAAAATAAACTTACAGAGTTTAGGATAAATGGCTACATGACATACAGTAGAGTGGGCTACAAAAAAATTGTAAGACAAAAATATGGACGCTGGAAAGCATCTGTGATTGTTTATTTACTAGATCTGAACTGACTAACAGCCGTCGAGTTTCCCGTAAACTTCAACTTGTCTGTCGATAAATTTCGACAAATCAATTTTTAAATTAGATATAACTAACTTAAAAACTAGTATTTTTTTCGGAAAGAGAAGCAAACTCTAAATTAACAGAGATGATATTTCCGAAAATTTGCGCGGGTGTTTAGTATCGAAAGCGCGTCACTGATCCGCGGTGAAAATGTAACATACGTCTTCAAGGACAAGTGGAAAGTATCCAGTAGAGATAGTAGAAGAGAATAACATTCCGAATGGGTATTTATCCGGCGTTTCCGTCGCAATTGTACTAATGTACACTCAAAGTACAAGTTCTACAAGAGTAAAATCAGTACTTCTCTTTGTAACTCTTGCATTCGTTCCTCATAACCTACGTCATGTATAGCCACGTATAGCTTTGTATGTCTGTGTATAGTCATGTATAGCTGTGTATAGCCATGTATAGCCATGTATAGCTGTGTATAGCCATGTATAGCTATGTATAGCTGTGTATAGCTATGTATGGCTATGTATATCTGTGTATAGCCATGTATAGCTGTGTATGGCTGTGTATAGCTATGTATATTGCTTCCTATGTTTATGCCTATATTGGATCAAGTCAAACCACTATATGACAGTTACACCACGTACCTACCCATAGGCTACCAAAATGACCGCTGACGCACCCATTCTGCGCCGCAATGCTGATGGCCCAAACTCGCAGTAAAACTATTTTTTTGAGACCGAAAGTAAACCAGTACACAGGAAAAAACTTTCAAACATTAATATTTATGGATTAAGCTTTAAGGAAAAAAATGCTTGATTTTTGACTTCAGTTCTCCTTTAATTACGAAAGTAGAGGCATCTGTTCAATGAAGAGACTACAATAGAAAATAACAGGATGTTTCATTTTATCCTATCATGTGCAGATGACGTTTTGCAATCTAACTTTGCGCTGGTTCATTGATCCATCAGGCAACAAATTAAACGTTGTACAACTGAGAATGGAAGCAGGGATGGTGCAGTGGCGAGAGCTCTCACCCGTGTGGTCTGATTTCGAATCCTAGAGCTGACGTTACATGGGCTCCGAGCCTTTTTCGCGGGGATTCTCCGGATTTCTAAACTAACAAAAACCAACATGTCTAAATTCCTATCCCATCTGAAAACTTCGAATTCGAATTTATTTATTTCTTATCAACTTAATTTCTCGTCTGCCACCTCTTTCTGTTTTGTTATCATTATGTTTGAAACCTGTTTTGTAGGTCCCGTCTGCGTGGTGTCTATTGCTGGCCCGTACAGAAAGGGAAAATCTTACATATTGAGTGAAGCTTTTAACCAACCAGAAGTCTTCCCTCTTGGACATGAAATGACGCCTGAGACGATGGGAATCTGGTTGTGGATCGTGCCTGAGAAATTTAAGGTAAACACTTAACCCTCAAACGTCCAAGGGGAGGGGGGGGGGGAGAGGTGTATGCCACTCCCCCACAAGGTTTTTCTTGATATTTTCAAGACGAGTTTTCATCAGCACCTGCCATTTTCAGTAGCTTATGGCATATCCTTTACACACATTTTAAGACAATTTACGAAGGTGGGGGTGTGAGTTTGCTTGGACGTCCGGAGGGTAATAAAGACTAATGAGCATGAACATGTCTTGATTTTTCTATTTATTCATTGATCCCGACAGGATTCCAGAGGCCAGGAATTCACTGTGGTACTGCTCGACTCAGAGGGAATTGACGCTGCTACCAGTGATGGCTATGACGATAATCAGATTTTTACCTTGACTGTCTTATTGGCCTCTGTGCTGATTTACAACTCGCAAGGTGTCCCAACCAGACGCGATCTTGAGGGACTGGAGTATCCTTGTTTATAATGAAAGTGAGTTCAGAAACAGAAAGGACATCCATGGAAGCTGTGCTTATTCTGCATCTACTTTCATGTAATGTAACGTCATGTCGCGAAACAAGAACCAAACAACATCACAGTCTCGTATTAATGAACACTAAGGATTTTACAAGAGGTGTCCTTCCAAGGACACCTGTGGCTACCTCTAACAGACTATTCACGATCCGCTGCATCCACCCACATCACCTACGAATGTGAGATGAACAAGAAAATTAATATGAGTTGGTCACACCACATACTCTTTTTCGCTCTTTGACATCTTCTTTGTGAGAAGACGTAGTAGACAAGGCTAGGGGCTAAACGCCACTGCCCGATAACGCAATCCTCGATCACAGCCATCATGACTTGGTACCCTGGTTAGTAACCCTGTCGCGTTCCGAACCCACGACTTTCCGATCTGTGGTCTGGCGCCTTTCCAATTTAGCTACCTAAATAACTTCACAATTTTAAGAATACGTCATGATTTCTGTTTAATAAAACCACTTTTTTTAATTATAACAATCTGAGAAACTTCTGAGCTGTCAGGTATCTATAACAAGCAGGATTCAGTTCAACTTATTCACTACACTGAGTGGGATTGGCTAGAGTAATTTAGTGGCTTACTCAGTGCTGGTGGGTATAGATTGGCAATCATCAGTTAACCTCTCTCACTTTTGTTTTTAATATTGACTTATGCATGAATGTTCTTTAACGGATAAATAGTTTCATCGTAAAGCTGTCTCAAAGAATCCAAGTTCGATCCAACCAAGATGCGTTCGCCAGCAGAGCAGACACAGAGTTCTTTCACAGAACATTTCCCTTCTTTCTTTGGCTGTTGAGGGACGTAACACAATCCATTCCACGCGATTGCAAAGACTTGAAAGATTACTTCTTAAAGAAGGTAAGAATCTGACAAGGAACTTTTGCGATTGTGGTAATGAACCTGAAATACTTAAAGGGCGTTAAAATAAAACAACACGAGTAAAAACTACCTGTCACGTTAAAATGCCATGTACAACGGTAACATACAATACACACACCCACCGTCAAATCCTTGTGTAGTCAGATAACATTACTGTATCAAATGTTCTTTCAAAGGAGTATGGTGTGTTGCAAGTTTCAAGGATGGGCTCATATCACATTGCGGATACGATCGGATTGAGCCTTGCGCTGTTTCCTTTGCACAGGTTTTCAGAGAACAAGGTTCATCTTCAAAACCCAGTCACAACAGCCAGGAAGTAGCGGAGAGCATCTTGCGTTTCTTTCCCGGTTTTGATGCGTTCCATTTGCCCCCACCTACGGCTGACGATGAAATAATGAGAAGTCTCCACGAGAATAAGAGCCAATTACGCTCTCAGTTCCTAAACAGACTAGAGCAGTTCAAGTCCTTGCTAAGGTCTGTTTTGGTTCCAAAACATAGCTGCATGGATGGACAATTTGTGACTGGAGAAGGTATGAATTTTTGCCTTTACGATTTTTCAAGGTAATGATATTATTTAAAGAGTACCTAAAGACCAAGTTATTCTGGCAACACTAATTTCTGCAACTTGTGGCACAAAAATGTTCTAGCGTTACAGTACTACCTCCGCGATAAACAAATTTTGTTGCAAAAGGAGGAAGAGTCGTCTACTTTCTACAACTTGAAAATTTGTTGCGTGAAAAGGTCAGTGGTAATACGCGCAACAAACGATCTCAACTTTCAACGCAACATGTTTTGGCCTTCAATTTAAAACATAGAATAATGTACGGGACGACGTTATTCATACACAAAATTATTACCAAATTTCAAACATTAGAGGACTGATGAATGAACTTTTTTCTACATATTAGGACTGGCAGCTTTGGTTAAATTGTACGTTGAAGCCATTAACACTCCTGGTAACATTCCAAATGTGCAATCGGCATGGGTGAAATTTGTTAAAACAAAGTGTGGTGACGCTAAAGAACTGTGCCAGCAGACGTACGATCACCGCATGAGGATCTTATTAGAAAATAAAATGCCTTGCGACAACGAGGAGATACGTGAGAATCATAACATAGCGTTGGAGGAAAGTCAACGGCTGTTTATGGCCGAAACTACTGGAATATCCACAAACACAATTGAAAAGCATTTGCGGGAACTTAAGGTGAGATAACGATACTGTGCATTAATTTTTCAAGACGAAATAAAGGTGAAAGCGTCCATCCCTCACACAAGCCCTATTTTGGGAATGGGATAGATCAGTCACAACTAGCAGGTGAGTCAAACGTGACCTACTGACAGAAGTGGTATTTTATCAGATTTTTGAATGACTAAAAACAGCGCTTCTCATGTAAGGTTGTGCTTTCAAGCACTCTTGCTATAGCATAAACAAGAAGAAAAAGAAAGTAAATAGTAAGAAAAAATTTATCCACTGATTCCAAATCGAATTTGGAAATGTTTTCTTTTTTGGAAATGGCGTTTCTCAATGTTTATGCTTAGATCAGATATAAACAAACAAAGAGCATTTATTTAACTATTCTGAGTCAAGTTTGATCAACTGCTTCTCAAAAGCGGAATTGGATTTCATTTTGGAACGTACAGAATTTGTACTTGATCTGGAATCGGTGGACGAAAGGCCACTCTGTGGAGATGCCACTGCAAACTTTCAATTTACTTATTTATTTTTATTTATTTGAAAAACTTGAAAACGGGAGAATGACTTGAAATAACTCAAAGTGCATGTACAAAAGAATTCACAAACGGTTACAGAAATTTTGTATCTTCCAACATGATATCCAATTCTGCTTTTTGAGCAGCAGTTGATCAAGCGTGACTCAGAATAGTTAATGCCGTTTGTTTATATCTGATCTAAGCACAAATATTGAGAAACGCCATTTACGGAAACGAAGTGGACACTCGATCCTCCTTTATCTCAAGTCAGTCAATAAAACTGGATAAACATCACTCACGAAAATAAGGGCAATTGTTACTGTAATTTTTCAGAATTCATTGGCCGAACAGTTGGAGCTCTCGAAGGCTGATAACGCCAAGTTAACAAAAGAATTCTGCAATAAACTGCTGCTGCAATTAAAACGTAAACATCTGGACCCAGTCCTTCAGCAGCTCCAGGGAGGCAACGGATCAAGATTATCTTTTGATGACATCATTGGAGTATATCATGTCATTAAAGATGAGTACGAGAGGCAAGCCGTGGGTGCCAAGGATGTGATTGCTGCAACCTTCTTCGATTTTCACCCCGTAAGTATCCATTTCTTTCAATTTACCAGTATCTGATTCCCCAACGTACATCATTGTGTTAACAAAACTGCTATTTTAGCTATAAGAGTTCCTGTCTGTTCCATTGGGGTATTTCCCATTTCTCAGTTCTGGTTCTGCTTCTGGTGAACTCTCACCAGTTTGTATAACATGACATTAACCCTCGGACGAACAAGCACAGACATACTCCCCACCCTGGTACGGGAATTGGGGAGAGTGGGGCGGAGGGAGCCCCAGTCACGGGTTTTTGCTGTGTGATGACATTTTGAAGGGGTTTTTAATACATGTACCTTTAATATGTAGCCACTTTGGGTTATAAAACATGCAACATGTGTTTTTATATAAACAAAATGCTTCAACTTATAATTTTCAACTTTATTTAATTTTCTCAATTAATTAAATACAGTAAAATTTGATACCACCTGCAAATAGCAAAGAGCTAATCCAGGGAAGCGGTAAAACCTTTGTAATATCACTTTGTGAAAATACATCCTCCTTTCTTTTAATTTGTACGATCTGCTGTCATGAAAAACAAAAACAAAAAATGAAATAAAGAGAGAAATATAAAACAGCTACTGAAAACCACGGATCCTGAAAAGGAATGTTCTTAACACTAAACTGGACAAAATCAGATAAGGTGGGTGAACAAGGGCTGTCAGCTTTTCATCCAGGGTAGGCCAATTGAGTCTATAATAGATTTTCCCTTAATTCCTTGTTCCTTTTAGCTTTCAAACTATTACTATTCACACAGCTTAAGGTGGTCTTATACTAAAAAAAGGTGATGTTAGGTTGCAAAAGTCACTTTTTTTTAAATGGCAAAATTGTAAACTTTAAACACTTGGGAATGCTGTCTTGAAATAATCTTACTCGATTTCCAGCATTAAAGCAGCGAGATTTAAGAAATCCAATCACCAGTATGCGACTTTTTCCATAGCAACGGCCATAGCAACAATTGTTTACATTTATTAAATGCGCACAAACAAGCCTCAATAAGAACATTACCCCCCCCCCCCCCGCCTCTCTGTAAAATGACATCAGGTACTACTGTGGAGAAACACCTGACTGAGGAGAGAGTCCTGAGGTCCGAGTTTTAACGGATAAAACATGACCCAAATCTTACAGAAAGGATGGTTTTTGCATCAAATTACCGTTCAGCTTGTATTTTAGAGTGGCAACTTGAATTTGACGATAGTTTTAGGCTAATGAGCGACGGTTAAGCTGTCTAGAATCCGTTCTCTTATCTTTAAGACCGTTTTTCTCCAATAACAGCATTTCTCGAACTGAATGAACTTTTGAGCACGATATCTCCGGGGCATTGTAACCTAGTGCTCTGAAATTTTCAGCAAGATTAAAGGACTTAATTTCCTAGGTCGTAAACCTAAAAAATGCTCACGATCTTGAACTGCTTCTCAGTAAGTGAATCCTTGCCCTCTTTTTTATTTCCTTCTACCTTACTTTCTGGAAAAAAAGAATAAAAATAAATTCGAAAGAGGCCAAGCTGCTTAATTTTCGAGGTTTAGCCCCTGAAGAATTCATCTGTGGACAGATCTAAGTTGATTTCATACTTATCCAACCGTGCATTAGTTAGATATCGTGCTTACAATGAACCCCCTGTTTTTTTTTACTGAGAAGGCTGGTTAATCATTAACTATTATGTCATGTGACCTGAAAAGACTCAGTTTGAAGTCAGGGCGTGAATCCCTATAAAAGGATGGTAAAAGTCTCCCGCAAAGTTCTTTTCTAAAGAAATTCACTTTTTGGGTTTAAGACCACCTTAATGGAGAGACGGTTGATGAAGTATCGTACTAATCTAGCTGTCATGCCCTTTAGGAAGTGATACGTCTTTTAATTGTCAACTTCTTGAAACAATTATAGGAACTAACAAGAGAGACAAAACATTACCTTGAAATACTGAGGCAAATGAAGAACTTTGACGACAAAGCAGCGCACGAGATCGCAGTGAAAGCCTATCAAGAGCGAGAGAGGAAAAGGCTTGAGGTAATACGACAAAGTCCATTGTTTATGTGCTCTTTGTAAGCTCACTCCTATGCCTAGTATCTGTTTGGCAACCTGAGGATGTAAGAGCCTTGCGGTTGTGAGTATGATCATGGACTTATTCAGAATCATCAACACGTCCACACCAGCAAAAGGCTTTCCGAATGGTCTGGAATGTTTTTTTATCTGGCTGTTGAAGCCAGGCCATCTTACCTCTCGCTTACTCCAGGGCCTCATTTTATTTCAGCAACCATGTTTGTATTCAGTTGGATTAACATCTTACATGTGTCCAAAGTAGAACCTATGACAGAAAAAATAGGGCTGATAACTGAAATAAATGACACGCATCGGCAACAGAAACAATGATCAAAATAAAATTATATCAGACACTCTGGGGGTAGGAACGAAAGTGGCACCTTCATGGTTAGTAATACGTGAAAAACAAAGTGTCAGTCATTTTCACTAAATCAGCTACAGAAAGGGACACTCGCCAGTGGCTGTGCAGAAATGGTGATTCCACTGATGAAGTAAGTTACAGATAAAATAAATCTTTAATTTATTTCCAGATGATCTAGTATATCTGATAGTCTGTTTTTGTCTATTTCAGCAGTTTGTAATAAGATTATTGATTTTATTTCTAAATAGATAAGTCAACACGACTCTTTTCACAATCTGGAGTAAATACTTGCCAGCAGGACCCCAGTAAGCTAGAGATTCAATCTCTTGTTAGACTGGAATATTATAAATGAACGTGAATTGACGTAATTATATTCTAATAGGAACAACAATTATGCTTGCAACAAGAAAACCAAGAGGTCAAAAAACAGGTAAAATAGTTTGTTTCGTGATACTAATTTTTGTCTTTGTGAATGGGACGCAGTTGTAAAAACGACCATGTGATCGCGACGCTATTATACAGTCTTCTTTGTTGACACAGAGACTCCTATTCGCGTAGTGATGCATGACATCATTAATATTATCCTTATCAAAAACGTTGAAGCTAATTTTTTTCTTCATTTATTTATTGAACAATTGTTGGTTAAATACTGAAGCAACTTATTTATGATTGACCTGTGTGTGAGGATAGCGCATGTAGACATGAGCTATAGGAAACATGGATTTCGACTTCTCACAGAACGTTGTTTCAAGCAAACAGCTGAAATATGTAGACACTTCAATAAAACTATCACCTTACCGCCAGTTCTGCCGTCCCGTATTTTGATTTCTGCATCACCTTCTGCAAATATCCCTGTTTCTCCCAGACTCTTCGGCGAGTTAGATGTTAACCGCTGGTAATTTTGGAAAACCACCCAGTCCCAGTTCTTCGCAGCTCACCAGAGACTGGGTAGGCCATCTTTACCAGGTCATTGTATCGAGCTCGCAAGAAACGTGCACGATTCACTTCCATATATGGAAAGTCATCGTGCAAGGGAGTAAAATTTGCAATTCAAATTAAGTTCTGTCGGGGGACTGGAAAGAACTTTTTGCTCTTACCAGCAAAAGACGAATTTGAAAAACAATAGCAAATGTCTTTTCGGTCCTACTATTGGTCAGTGGCACAAATCTCCTAACAACGGCCCAAAACCTTCCCACCCAGTCAATTTTAGGAGGACGTTTTTAAGAGGCGGTGTAGAACTGGGACTGAGTGATCTTTCAAAATGGCGGGCGGTTAAGCATCCACCATCGAACTCACCGAAGAGTCGGGGATAGACAAAAATATCTGCTTGCAGAAAGTGATGTAGACATCAAAGACACGGGACAACAGAACTGACGGTAAGGTGATAGTCTTATTAAAGTGTCGACATATTTCATCGCTGTTTGTTTGAAACAACTTTCGATGAGAACTCGAAATCCATGTTCCTATAGCTCACAATTTAGATCGAGGACTGCAGTCTGCGTCTGCGTGAGGTTCGCGTGTAGAGAGCAGTAAGAATATTAACCGTTTTTCCTCTCTGCCTTCGGGAACTTTTTCACGTCATCAGAAATAGGGGCTAGTCGGATGGGAAGTGGGATAATTGAGGGAAGGGTTTTCAGTTGTCAAGAATTTGAAAAAATATAGTAGTTAAAAAGCAATTATTTTAGCGATACGGCCTATATCTGTGTTCTAGTGGTTCTTGAAAGATTGGTACATTTGAAACACAAATTTCACTTCCCTTTTTATGTCATTTGCCCAATGCATTCCTTTAAGCTTATCTTTAAAATTATTTTACACAACACAGAGTTATTCTTAGAAAAGAAAGATGTATCTTTCGTGAAAATGGGACGGATGACCGGTTCGCCCAATATCGCTATGTTTACCACCTTTTACCAAGGAAACAGTTCACTTACTCCTAAACATATTCGCTGATTTAGATCACAGAAAAATTCAAGTATCTGGGGTTTTTTTCCTTATAATTGTTTGTTTAATTTCTGGATGCTTTTGAGGGGGGAGGAGGTCAAATATAAAGAGGAGCTTAAAAAAAGGGAGGGAGCGCTAGCGTAACAGAGTGAATTGGCCTTAATAAACTTTATTTTATTTGCTTGATTTCCAAAGATGGAAATGTTGATCGCTAGATTAGCGGAGGAAAGAGCTGGACTCCGGCAGCAAATTCAGAGTGAGCTTGAAGCACAGCGAGTTCAGATGCAGAATATGATGGCAGCAAACATGAGCCAAGCCGAACAGGAACGAGAAGCATTCATACGAGAAAACCAAGGTCTGGAGGAGCGTTTTCTAGCAATGCAAAAATCAAATGAAGATAACATGAGAGTAATTAAGGATATGTCAGAATTGATTGCCAAACAGGAGAGAGAGAAAAAGGAACTTCGAGCAAATGTCGAGAAAATACCTAGAGACGAGATGGAAGGTCTGTTAGAGGAGATGAGTAACAAACACAATGAGGAGGTCAAAGCATTGCTTGAAAAGGCAGATGATCAACTAGAAGGGATGAAGAAAATTAAGGTACCAAGCGGCGATCAAGAGAAAGAGGAAACATGCAGCAAGAATTTGGACGAACTGCCACAGTTGATTAATTCAAGAACAGAAATGGTCGGTAATCTACACAATCTACAGCAAAAGATAGCAGACACCCAACAGGAACAAGAAGAGGTGGAGAAACCAACCTTCATGAAGAAAGGGCTCAAAATTTTCGCAAAGTTAGCTCCAATGGTTGGTCAAGTTGCAGCTGCTGTTAGACCTGAAACAGCAGCGTTTGCAGTACCAGTCGGTAGTGCTGTAGGTGCTGTTGCTGAAGAATTGTCCAACGAATGCAGTATCATGTAGAAAATCTGAACGAGGTTTTTAAAACTTAGAGTTGATCCACGTCACGCGTGGATGGAAACTCTAAAATTCAAAACAACGTGACGAGTCACGTTCTCCATATTTGGGCATTTGCCTTGTGTTTTCTGAGATTCAGAAAGGGATTTCGAAAATCGAAAGGAGATTCCGAATCTGTCACAGATTTTTCGAAATGTTCAGACCTGGTTATGTTGATGCCTTTATAGGTCAGAAGATCAAGCCATGTAGGCCTCTCCACAAGGAAACGAGAAGACGAATAATTGAACGTTATTTGACTGGAGAGAGACCGACAGCGATCTCCACAGCAGCTCGTGCAACTCTTGGCGCTGTTTATTGTTAGTATCATATTCGACATATGCATCATAAAACGTTCAGTACATGTGTGGCGTTCAGGCAAGGGGGACGAGGTTATCCTTCTATAAAAATTTCAGACGACGTTCTAGAATCTATTGAATTGTTCAAACTAGCGAAGCCTAGGAAATATTAATGGGAAAATAGCGAAAGATTGTTGAGCAATCGGTTATGCAATAGACGAAGCACAGGTTTCCAAAGCGTAATACGAAAGCTGAAATTCGATTGAAAATAATTGGCAGTTTTCCGTGGGAAATACCTAAAAATCAAAATAGAGTTTGAAAACCTTACCTGTTGTGTGTTTGCTGTGTCTTAACCGCTTTTCCGAACTTCTGGAGGCCGCTAATGTTTTGGGCGATATTCTGTTTAAGGGTCGATGGGACGTCTTGTCACGTACTAGTGGCTTTACTTTGACGTGCTGTCGCATCGACCGTTAAACAGAAAATCGCCCCAAACGGCCTCCAGAGGCTCGGAAAAGCGGCAAAAACACAGCAAATACACAGCATGTAATGGTCTTCAAACCCTATTTCGCTTTTTAGGTATTTTGCACGGAAAACTGCCGATTTATATTTTGGATCGAATTTCAGCTCCATACAAACAACTCTCATATTACGCTTTGGGTAACTGTGGACGAAGCGTCGGCTTTGTCTTTAGTCAACCTCGCAACTAGGAAAAACTGTCATCAGTAATTGCTTGACACGGCACATGTATCTTGGTTTTCGTCCACTTCATTCGGAGTTACCGTTCTTGCACAAGCGTTCAGCTCCAAGGTTTGTTCTCGTTTGGTTGAAACAGCAATCCCGCATCAGCAAAATAATTGACATAATTTCACCTACTTCTACGTTTAAAACGTTTTTGAACCACTGACGAAAAGCGAACCCAGAAAATAACGCGGTCTCTCGATAAAGCAAAGATTTGTCTCGTCACAGCCCCTTGCTTCTCCAAAGATAGAATCCAATATTCGCAAATTTCAATGAGATCTTCAATATTTCCTTTGTGATCTCCGTTTTGTCACTGAAAGTAGCTTGTTCACTTGAAGACTCGGATCACGTGTTCAGGTTTCCGTTCACGCGTGACGTGATCAACTGTAATACTAGGAGCCGTCAATAGTGTTAGTTTATACTTGACTTAATTGCTAACCACATCTTCCTTTACAGCAGCTTCTTTGTAATACGCTATAAAAATAGCCTTTAACTGGCTGCTAAACGATTTATATAACTGAGCTCTATCAGGCATTGTAGTCGCGTATACATTTCGTATACATTGTAGTCGCGTATATAGCTGCAGACATAGCTACCGAGTTTCATAACTCATATTTCATAACAAGGACATTTTAATACATTATGTTTAGTAACGAAAAGTTGTTATATTATCAAATGAGAAGCCGACTGGGTAATTTCGATAATGAAGTAGTAAACTTTAAGGTCTAGGTTTAGGACCTCCGGTCCCCTGGTAAGGGCATTGGGATACAGTAGTAATCATCTGAGGTACATTGTTGTAAACTAACAAGCGATCACTGTCTGCTTAAAAATTGAAGGTTGTTAGTATTAAATGGAGATTTTGTGGATGTTCAAGCAAATATTTTTCTTTTATTTTCGTAAGTTGATTAAAAAGGGGGGGATAGGGGGGTTTAAACCTCCCGCTTCCAGTACCCTTTAATCCCGGTTCCCGCCCTGTATTTTTTGGCTCCCGCCCTTTGCATATTTTCGATTGCGAAATATTGCGCAATGTTGCGTAATTCTGCCCTTTTTCTCCCGCTTCCCGCCACCTTGGGAATCCCGCTTCCCGCCCCCTCTTATCCCGCCTCCCGTACACCTCCCGCCCCCTTTTCTCCCGGTCTCCCGACCCCCTGTCCCCCCCCCCCCCCCCACTAAAAAAGGCTACTTTTTCTACCCCCTTCCCCCAACCCACCAATCCCGCTGCGACCCTGGCGTGACGAGCAGCTCTGGGCGCTTTCCATTCAACCAAAATTTCCGGAAATTCCGGTCCGAAACTGAATGGAACGGTTCTGACCAACCGGGAAATTTTCAGAAAAGAAGGTCCACCTTTCGAGGTGGACCGCTTTTTCCGTTGGTCCGTTCTGATCTGAAATTATTTTTGTGTTCACTCGAGTGGATTCTTGGAATTGCATTATTTATACCTTTGTCAAACGTGTGCGTTTTTCTGGGAAACTGGGCACTGGTTACTCTTGGTAACATATCAAGTGTCATCCCAAAGACATTCTTACATTTGATACTGTTAACGCTAGACCAGGAGAGTAACGTTTTGATTGAAATCTGCAGCTGCTTGGAAAGGTAATTATGTCAAAATGTAGATTCTTGAGATGCACTGAAACTTGGTTAGCACATGCCATTTGACGAAGGGTCGTTCGGGGTTTTCAGAGGTTGCTTCAGAAATATTTCTTAAATTAGCTTCTGGTGAGTCCCACGAATAGCTGTTTGTCCTTAAATCAAATCTGTTCGTCCGACCTTTAAGGGAATTTAAAATTAGGTATTACTTGAACCAAATTGAAAACAATTAAGTACACAGACTTACTGAAAGAAGTTGTTTGGCTGATGGTGTATTCCCGAGGAGCGTATTGTAGTTTCAATGTAAACAAAACTAAGTTCTCGCTACCGTGTCGCAGCGAAACCACATTCAGTTTGTTTTCTCTAACAGTATAAGCATTCTGACTTTGAAGGTGTAACTTTTGTATCCTGGATCAAAATCCTTTGGCTGGATCAGTTTCTGAGAGAGAAATGCCAAACATTGTTATTTCCGGTTTACTTCCGAGTAGCTTTCAAAGTTCAAACTCCAGAAATTTGTGCTTTGTGGCTTATCTCCCTTCATGTGAGAACCGGATATGTTATTGAATTCATTTTAGGTGTTCGCTATACGAAGGAAAAGGTAGGGTATGCTTAATCCATACACTCTGAGTATTGTAATCACGTTAAGATATTGTTTTGCGACCGAAATCGTAGACCGAGAAGTCACCGCTGAACTGTATCGTCGATTTTAATGACAGCTACCGCGGCGCTGTTTTCGATCCTTTCATTAGCAGAGTAGTAACTGAGACAGCAAGAGGCTTGGGTTTAGCTGAAACTAGTGACTGGTGGTTTATATTGAGCCTACATTGTAGATTTCAGGCCAAACGTTTAAGTCATTTGTCGGAACTTCACGCGATCACTTTATGCTAGTTCTTATTGATGCTTATGCTAATGATTTTATGTGCACCCTGATGCCAAATCACAACACTGAGAGTGATATAAACCGAAATTAATACCAGTAAACAAGGCTTATGTGATCAAATTACGTAGACTCATGAGCCACTTTGCACAATTATTCTTTCATAAATGGTCAAATCACTACTGGATTTGCTCCACAGTTATACAGAAGATCATCTACAGCACCACAGAACCAGTATGGACGTGAGTTGTTCCTCATTTGCTTGTTTTATTTATTAGTTAGTTGGGTTTTTTTTTCACTTCTTTCTTTGTGTTTAATGTCCACTCTTTTATTAACTTAAAAGCGACATTACAGTTTGTCCTTCTCGCAGTTACACATTTTCTGATTATATATATATTAATAACTTTCTGGAAATCTTTCACCAATATCTTTGTGCTAATGTAGACAACAACATGTAGACAAGATGACAAAAATTATATGTGGATTTGTTAAATCCAAATTGCCAGGGAAACGCTTAATGTTTTGCATACCATTTTTTGAACAGTTTAGATCACACAGGTAGGGTTTTGAGGATATCACACTTGACTTCACCTGATTTCTTTGGAAATCAGTGCTAGGGTTATTGGTTATTGGTAACACAAGAAATGAAGCATCTATTTTATACTATGTTTAAATACGTCTTTAATTAGAGATCTTGGAGACAAAGATTCCAGCCTGAAGATGAAGACGAGGCCTTAGCAAAAGCTCTCTCACGCTCG
This sequence comes from Siderastrea siderea, assembly GCA_964030785.1. Lineage (NCBI taxonomy): Eukaryota > Metazoa > Cnidaria > Anthozoa > Scleractinia > Rhizangiidae > Siderastrea > Siderastrea siderea. The sequence continues at coordinate 69,412,314 of OZ034969.1, forward strand.
CTCGAGGATGATCAAGATGATGGGTCTGCACCTTCAAAGACGCAGAAAGGTAAAGGACACAGAGAAGACTCAAGGCAGCCATCCCACAGGAGTATGGTAACAAACAAAAGATGTTGTGGGGGGTTTTGTAACACTAAAGAGTGAGATCTGTCGTTTATAAAATTAAAGAGATGTTGTTCATGACAATACTTCAGGTAGCAAAATGTTGCCATGACGGCATCATTTTTTTTTCTATAGCAATGTTCAGCCACGATTTATTTCTAATTTAAGTAAATAAGCAAATATATCAGCGAGTGAATGAATACAAGGCGTTCCCGAGGATGCTTTAATCAGGCTCGAAAGTAGTACCGGAGAGGAGAACAGTGTTGCCACACTTACCGATTCCCTGAGCCTCATCAATAAGGCTGCCTGCAATCTGGCCATGCATGTCTTGGGCCAAAACTATTAACAACATCAAAGCCAACTACCGATCAACATACATCCAAGGTCACAGAGGCATTTCAGTGGCAGAATGAATCTGCAGACCAGTTGGCCAGAGCACTAGAGCCAATTGGCTCCCGGCATCTAACTTCACCCTCGTGATGTTAGAAACAGGCTGTGGACGCCTATTAGAGAGAACCCACTACCTAGAAGGACCTGGTGGGTTCTCTAGCAGGATGGAAAATTCAGTCGTCGAGTTCAGACATGGGGCCAAGCAACACACTAGGGGAAGTTCGACGCATGGCAAGTCTCAACAAGTTGTCGATTAGCACTATATCCTGTGAAGTTCACTAGAGCCAGAGCCAGAACCATAACAAAGAAAGGAAGGCAAGCTGGCAGGCAGGCAAGAACGAATGAATGGGCGAAAGAAATAACATGCATTATTATATGGCAAGCAATTCTCCAGTCTAAATCGAGTGTTCTGATTGGTTAGTTTTCGGTCGGGATTTTACAGTACGGACCATTACCATGGAAACGGTGCTTTTTGGATATTTTTTCGCGCTTTCCCTCCCACAATATTCAAACTGCAAAAACGGAAGAAGATAAAAAAGGAAAGGTTTGGAGCTGGTACGAAACAAATGAACGAGGTAAACACGTCTGTTTAGAAAAAGCGCTCTTCAATTAACTTTATCGACTTTTTGATATAAGCAAAATACTCCCCAGCAGTGAATCAAAAAGCTTGGCAACGTTCTTCAGTGACTGGTGTGTTTATTGTCTTTTTGTACGGCTATAGGCTGTAAGCTGTAAAGAGCCGAGAAAATCGGCCAAGACTTAAACAATAATTATTAAAATTCAGCATTAACAAAACAGTACGTTTCTCACAAGAAAACCTCTCGGCGAAAAAAAAAATGAAATTGCAAAACAAGTAGCAAACGGCTTTCATCGGGAACTGTAAATCGAAAGGAAACGATCACGTTCTTGTCTAGTTTAATATTGCCCATGGCTTCAGTCAGCGCTTTCCACAAGAACAAATTAAAGCTACACGTACATGTATTAAACTAACAGTGTACCTTGACTCCTCAGCGAGATTTTTGCTCTTGTAGTGGACATCCGTCCCGTCGGGGACTCACATTTTTTCTTTGTCCCACGCCCGTGACAGGTTGAATATTCCATCCTTTCTGATTTCTTCTCCGAGCTTAAAATTCACCATCTTTCTTTATTTATCACTTATAGGGCATTTCGACACTTGCTGATCCTAGCAGTATGCAGGACACGTGTCACCACGAACTCGCCACGAGTCTCCCAGTAGCTCAGTGGTTAGAGCGTCCGACCGGTGTTACGGGAGGTCATGGGTTCGAATCCCGTCGGGGACTCAGATTTTTTCTTTGTCCCACGCTCGTGACATAATGAATATTCCATCCTTTCTTAATTTTAGCTTGTTCACAGGTCCGCTCTTGCTGTAGCTCGCGCTAAAAGCAACTTTGTTAGGTGCGACGAAAACTTGCTCTCAGCATCCACAAAGTTCTCCATAAAGCCACTGAAGCAAACAACTTGCATTTTCCAGTGTCTTTTTTTCAAGTTCGAGTGTTCCTTTGTTCACAATACAGACTAACACGCCGCCACAATTTCCAGTTTGAGAAGCACGTTTGTGAGATTTTATCGCGGCCTTTTCATTATTCTTCTTTTTCCCGAATTGTCTCCGCCCATAACGAAGACGTAGTTTCAAATAAAACTATCTTGTGTTGTAGAGGACGACGAAATACTGACACATATAATATAGAAGCAGAGCAGTTTTCAGTCAAGAGCCACGCACGTTTTTGCCGATCGACAGCAACGATCATCAAACTGACTCGAAAGCCAGTTAAAATAGCTAGCTTCTTTCCTTGACGTCGCGCCGGAAATTGACTTGAATGAACTACCGGAAGTGATGTTTCTTTCGAAAAATGATGCCATAATAACTTCACTTGCTCGGGACCGTACTGGGGAATATTGGCCCTCGGTCGTTTTTGTACGGACCCTCCGGCCAATATTTCCCAGTACGGCCCTCGCGTTCAGTTAGTAAGAGGTTAATATTTTAGCTAGCGTCGCATGATGGACTGTCATAAATCCAATGATGTTGCCAATTACAATGCCCAGTTCCCTCTGTGAAACACGCCTGCAGTGCATCTGAGAATTGTACTGTAGACAATAAGTCCACGTGCGAGTCTTATTCGAGGTCTTCCCAACTGAAATACTTTGCTTGAAGAACAGATAATAGATTGAAACAATTCCCTTGATGCTGCATGCGCCAACGTGTATCAAAGAGGAAACCGGGTATTATCTACAATGCCGTTTTACAGATAAAACGAGAAAAAATGTTTCTGTTATCAGTTGCAAAATTTATTAACATTTTTTTTAGTCGACATTTCAAAAGGTAATTCAAGAGGAAAACCTGGATGGAGATGAACAGTTAGCGAGAGCTTTAGCACTATCTCTGGAACCACTAACCAGCCAGCCAAAAAGTTCTAGCATAAGAGTGGAAGACCGCCTCCAGCAGACGGCTAAGAGAGGTATAAGTGACAAAATTTATAAGTCAAACGCTCTTTAAACGGCCACCGAAATACATAATCAAATGTTATTTGTACATAGATAGCCGTCAATTTTATGGAAACAATTCACCAAGGGGGTGGACTCTCCATGCATATTGGTATCTTTACTGTTGACATTGAACTTGCTTTCGGTGGATTGGAGAGTCATGTCAAAGACGTGGCTTGAAATCGGACTATTTCACGGACCCTAGCATGTCTGTCATGTGCCTCGATACCGGATTATTGTGCGATTAAATGCCGTGTTTAGTGACCGTTCACTACATTTAATGACGTCAGTCAAAAAATTGACAAACGAGTTTACTGACTTAAATCTAGCCTGCTTGCTGGCGGTTTGAGGGTGTTTTATCGCGGAAAAAACCCAGAAAACCCGGAGTTCGCGATCGCCGGCGCCATCTAGGACGGGAGCGAAAATCGGTCTGGGGTGAGTGACAAAGCGAAGTAGAGGGGGGCGGGGGGAGAGAAAGAAAAGCCGCCCGCCCGAAAACTCGTCTTCTGTGAGTCGCAGATTTTGATTTCGAGGCATTTTGATTGGTCGATTTACAGTTTGGAGTCACGCAGAGAAGAGGCAGACATGTGAGACAAAATAATGTCGAACGCCAAGGAGCAATCGAGCGAGCGTTAGATTTTATAAAATTGAAAGATAGAAACGTTGTTTTCAAACCTGAGCAAAGGCAAGCTGTGTGCAGTCTCCGAAAAAGGTGAAGATGTCCCGGCTCTTCTGCCTACTGGATTTGGGAAAAGCATGATCTTTACGGTCTTCGGAATCGCAGAAATAGAGAACGATTTTCACATAATCATCGCGAAGTCTGCGTCTAGCACGCAATAGATATTTTCCGAACCAAAATCATTTCCAGGTTAAACACTCTACATCATACATAAGCTAAATACCTCTTTCCTGTCCATGTTTCCTCGGTGTGGGAATCTTCGATAACTATTGCAGAGACGCGCTGGTGAAACTTGCCATTCGGATCTTTGAGAACAACAAGAAAGCGTTCTTCCAACACTTGTTCGGCGGAACTGTAAATAAGCACGGCTGGCTCCCCCAGTACTCTGCTAACGTTCTCAGCAGTGAGTTCTACTGCGGTACAGAGACCTTCCAGTTGCGGTATCTCAGTGTCCGAAACTATACTGTTCAACGGGCAAATTACCAACACAGAGGATGAACGGCCGCTCTCCCTCTTTGCGATTCCGTAAAAATCATGCTTTTCCCAAAGCCACTAAGCAGAACAGCCAGGAGATCTTCACCTTTTTGTAGACTGCTCACGGGTAGCCTTTCTTCAGGCCTCAAAACAACGTTTCTATGTTTCGATTTTAAAAAATTCTAACGCTCTCTCGATTGCTCCTTCGACATTACTTTGTCTCACTTATCTGCCTCTATCTGCGTAACTCCAAACTGACGATGATTGAAGGTAAATTGACCAATCAAAATGCCTCTTTCGCGGCGGACGAAGTCAAAATCTGCGACTCACCCCCCCCCCCCCCCTCCTCACTTTGACACTCGCCCCAGACCGATTATCGCGCGCATCCAAGATGGCGCCGGCGATCGCGATAAAAACACCCTCAAACCACCTGCAAGCATGCTAACTTAAATTCAGTCACAGTTAAAGCCACCGATGACGGTGACCTTATCGTGTAGTATAAAAGTAAAATACGTGGTATTTTACCACGTTTACAGCGCAGTCACGTGACGCATCGCTGGTGACTTGATGAAGCATGGGCTCTATAATCATAAATTAGTGTTTAATGTATTCTATAGCTTTGGAACCTCCAGTGGATAAGGACTATTCTTCTTTTTGCAGAACCCCGTACGTCAAGGGAAAGAAAGTCAGGAATCCCGCTTTGTCTCCCTAATAACTGGGAGTGGGATTCATGGACAGGAAAGTGTAATAAAAAGGGAGACAGGCGTTCTTCCCTTTATGTGATCGAGGAGGCACTTGAGCAACTCAGGAGGATAAAAGGTATGTCCCTTTTCATTTGTAATCTTAGTCTATCTTTTTCAAAAGAGAATACGAGGAATAAATTTTTCATTAGCTAAACTGTTCTCCTGAGTCTTATTTAATAATCTAATACCTTCCATCTTTAACCTAACGTGTCACGTGTTCTAGGACAGCAGCAGCTTAAACGTTTGACTCTTCATGAGATCTTGCGCATAATAACCGCAGGAAATTTGTGTGCTCATAGCGTCGAGAGAAATAACATTTTTAAAGTATTATAATAATTTTTTTTGGAATGAAGTTCTTTTCAGTGGTATGTTTTCAGTATGGCGGACATCTTTCCAACCACCTCGCTTTTTTCCATGCCATTAAAAACAATCGCTAGCATCACATAACAAATTTACTTTTAGATAACCGATGTTGTTTTTTATGCTCCAATAGGTCCCGTGTGTGTGGTGTCCATTGCTGGTACATACAGGAAGGGGAAGTCATTCGTATTGAGCGAAGCTTTTAACCAGCCTGGTGTCTTCCCTCTCGGACATGAAATGGTGGCTGAAACAATGGGAATCTGGTTATGGATTGTACCTGAGAAGTACAAGGTTTGTCCAAATTTGATAAAAACTTTTATTGGATAGTTATCCCGTATTAATGTTCAGAAACAATGGCTGGGGAGAAACAGGACTGTGAATTTGATATCATGTAGTCTGCTTTTGGTTACTTCTTTATAGCCTTCTTTATATTTTATTGTTGTTGGTGCATGTTTTAGGATTCTAATGGCCGGGAGTTTACAGTGGTGTTGCTTGATTCTGAGGGAATTAACTCTGCAGCCAGTGAAGGCTTTGATGATCACCAAATCTTCACTTTAACTGTTTTGCTGGCATCCGTGCTGATTTACAATTCCCAAGG